>MU192908.1:5702-26547 GCA_016904865.1 Pissodes strobi | reverse complement strand
AAAAGATAAAATGGAGGCCTATGAGAACGAAGGTATAATAGTGAAGTATAATGAACATCCATTTGCCATCGTTGTTGTAACTCCAATCATGCCCTCTGCACAATTTGCCATGTGCAAAGGATATTGTCTTTACGGATAGTACAACTTCGTGCAATTCCTTGAGTCATTCAGTGTCATTTATGTTAACATCAAGTGGGATTGGTGCAGTGCCCTTAGCAGTTATTGTGACTAAAGGCCAAAATATTGATGACTATGTTGCAGGTTATCAACTAGTCAAACACTCTGTTGATAATGCTTTTGGTGGAAATGGGTACCCCAAATTGTTCATAACTGATGACAGCGACGCTGAATGAAAAGTTCTGAAAATTGTTTGGCTAGAAACCAGAACACTTTCATGTCGCTTCCATATAAGCCAGTCTATTTGGCGTTGGCTATGTGAGAAAAAACATGGCATACCTAAAAATTAATTCAAAACCCTCCAGAATATCTTGTTGGAGCCGAATGATCAAAAAGCTGAAGAAGCATTTAAGATTATTTTAGAAAAGTCACAATTTACTGAATGGAAGGAATATGTTATGGAGTATTGGAAAAGGAAAGAAGATTGGTGTTTTGTTTATAGGGATTTTTATACGCATGGCCACCAAAGAAATAATTTTAGCGAAATTACGGTAAGACTTTTTAAAGACAGAGTACTGTGTAGAAATAAAGCGTATAATGCTATATTTTTGATTGACTTTTGCTGCATTGCGTTAGAAGAGCACTACAAATGACAAACAACTTGAGAAAATTAAATACCTGAAAAAGGAGAATATCATTAAAATATCAAACGAGCTGTATAAAGTGCCTAGTGAACAAAATAGTGATATCTTTTACGAAGTCGATATAGCCTCTGGATTTTGGATTTGTGAAGTAGGAAGACTAGGATATTTTTGTAAACATCAGGCAGCAATTGCATACTTCTTCAATATTTCTTTTTGTAACGTACCAGCTAGTAATGCAGAAGATTGATATGAAATAGTTAAATTAACATTTGGTGAAAAAGCTCAACCTTTAACGTTTAATAATGCGCTAATGTCAGAACCCTTGCCGCCTACTTCGAAAATTGTCTTAGAAGCCGAATCTAGTCTTAATAATCAAAATGTATACTCAACTGAAGACGTGGTTTCCTTAAGTGAATTAAGCGAAAACCAGGAGCTCGAGAAACAAGAATATACTTTTTCAGATATCTTAGATACCCTAAAAGAAAAGAATTTAGAGTTTTGCACAAGTTTAACAACACTAAAAGTATTAAAACAACGCTTGGCGCATATTTAAAAAAGCACCGCTTGGGAAAGTTTTTTAAATACGGTGGGAAGTTCTTCTGCAATGCGTTTTAGAAATAAAGCAAATATAAGAGTACAACCAACTGCGATAAATAGGAGGAAAGCCGGTATAACAAGGAGTTCTACTAAGAGACTCGCATATGGGCGACCAGCCAAAGAAGAACCTGTAAAAAAAAGAATAAAACGACGTCATAGTCTTTCTGCCAATAGTGCAGCAAACCAGTCAAATGTAATAAAACACGGCAATAAGCATTAGGACACATTATGTTGTATTTTGTTTTGTTTTTTTAATAAAGTACTTTTTTATTACCTAAATTTGCATTTATTCTTGTGCTTGAAACTTAATAACATTCCATATATGGATTTGGCACTGAATAACATTCCATATATCATTTCGCACCTCGCCACCGATCAATAGGAAAGACCCGGGTGCCAAATTCATATACGGAATGTTTAATTGCTCACGGGAAAGGCTCTTGGGTGTTCAACCAGAGTTATTTGGTACCTTAACGGGAAAAATCCTGGGGGGTTAAACTCTCTTTTGCATTTTGTTCCTTGACGGGAAATGGACAAATAAACTCCCCTAAGAACACGTCAGTTAAAAGAATAATAAAAATAAGTTAACTAAAGTCAGATATATAAAGTAACCCAAGAAACTCTCTCATCAGCTCCCCGAGAGTTTCATTATTATTGCAACCTTAGCAGATATGACGGCTCCGAATAAGCCGACGGGTGTTGCTACACCTTATAGCGTCAATAGTAGAGTTGTTTGTGTTGGGTGTGAAAATCGAACACCAACACTAAATTGGAATGGGTTGTGTAGGACCTGCGTTTGGGGGCCAGCGCCAGTCGTCATACGGTTGACTGATGAGCGGGTTGGAGTACCCGACCAGCCTCAAGTGAATGTGTTCCTTCATATGCATGGAAGAAGGCGCGCTCAGGTCGCAAGGCGTGGCATGCCAATTGCGAGGCGTGGGGTTATGAGGGGGCCTGCGGCAAGACGGCAAGAGAGACGTGAAGCCATAGAGCCTGCGGCAAAGGCGCGAAGCCGAAGAACCGGCAGTAACTATGCCGATTTGGAAGAACTAATGGATTCTTATGAAGGTCTGTATGAGTAGGTAGCGTCGGAATCGCAGAGTGCAAATAGGCCTATAGGGGAGACCACTATAAAAATAACGCGCCAACAGCTGTACCTCTGGGTGGTGGAAATCAGCTAAAACACCGTGTTTACATTAAGCCAGCAAATTAATAATGAAGTTAAGTTAAAACGAAATGTATTAAAATTTAAAGTAGAAGTGAAATAAAAGTCTTGTAGTCTTCCTCCACTTAATTTATTGAGCAATTTAGCTCAGGTATCTCGACATGTTTCGAACATATAAATGTTCATCATCAGGAGAGCAGAGCTCGGGTCCGAAGACCACAGTAAGAAGGGGAAAAATTCAAGCCTTAGGAGGAAAGTATCATCTTATCATCTAGAATTAAATGTAGGAGGAAGAAAAGAAGAAAATTCGATAAAATACCTGTTACAGTTAAGACCCAAACTTAAACTAAATAGATATTGTGCCACATAGGGCTTTAATTATTTATTTTTCTTCCTTTTGGAGAACATTTTATCGATTTAGAAGAATTTTCTTCTCCATGAGACCAGACTTGTCACGTTGATGGCCACGAGTGAAAATTTAATTTAAGGTTTCAAAATTTTAGTTCATCGCGTTACAGCTAAATTATACTCGGAAAACTTAACAAATCTGGTAAAACAGCTCTAGTCGAAAAAACTGAAATGACAGCAGTGCAAACATTAATAACAAATGCTCCTTTTGAACTAAGAACTATTTTATTAATTCATGACCTGCCAAACTTTCAACTGCAACTACACATGATATTAAAACTATAGTATGATAGAAAATCAGTTAAAATTTAAAAATGATAACACTCAAGCACAGATTAGAACACAAATTAAACCCCAATTTAAATTAACACAACCAACACCACAAAAACCTTCATGTTTCAAACCCAATCAATTCCAAGGCATTTTCCAAGCCAACCCATCAAGATACAACCCCGACAAATCACGCAACCTCATTTCCCAACGAATCAGCAAGTCTTTGGAAAACCCAAAAACGTATTTTCCCGTGAAAATTCACACAAACCCGCAAGTAAACCAACGCCCATGTCTACTACGAGCAGAATTCCTTCAATGCAAACACGAAACGTGTCACAAAGACCTTTTCAAAATCAACGATTTCAAAGACCTCATAACTACTTTCAAAACATGAATAACAGACCACCTCCACTCGTGTTCACGGAATTAGCTCATACCGAAGGACACATACCACAAGATACCGCGACATACGATACTCAATAAAACACAGAATGTTATAGCGACAATTCTATGCCCTAAATAATCAGGAACAATATCTTAATGAATTCCAATCTAATGAAAATGAAATTTTTTTTCGAACCAGCCTCGGAAAACAGTACAGTCTAACTCTAAACAGTTTCCAAATCAATGCCCTGCCATATATATTGATCTCAGAACCTCCATGCAAACTCCCAATTGATACAGGTAGCCACGCATCCCATATCGCAGAGCAATGGTTCCCCGAAACAATTGTAAATTCAGGCACACACCCTAATGCTAGTAATAAAGCAAAATTTAACATCCTACGAGAATACGATACTAACATCCCAGTCGAATTTATACTTTACAGTTTTCACGTCTATTTCGACGGCATATTAGGAGTTAAAGACCTGAAAAAGCTCAAACTTAATATCGATTTCAATACCCAAGTGGTATGTAATGAAAACATCGAAATTCCATTTTAGGAACGATTTCGACTCTCAAACTTTAGACATACCCCCAAACACAACCCATAAATGTCAAATCAAAACACCTACGTGAAGGAACCCAAGTGTTATTCCCATACATCAATAACAATATATTGATAGATAGATAAGCATTTATTTCAAAACAAATTTGTAAGGTTACAAAGTTTGAAATACGTCAAAGGTATATATAAAATAATAAACAATATGATAAAAAACAAATTACACAATAAAACACCACAAATCTAGACAAAAAATATAGAACCCCCATTTACATTATCATTAAAGTCCAGGTATTCCTGAATGGTGTAGGGTTCAATGCCATTTAAATAAAGAAATATGATTTTTTTTTAATTGTGAAATATTATATATGTTTTTAATTTTAGATGGCAAATTGTTATAAAAGGTGACAGCTGCATAATGACAAGATATAATCTAACAATTTACCTCTTGTACAGGGTGGCCAACTAAGAATGCGAGGTACTGTATCTGGGAAACTATCCATCGTAGAGACAAAAAATATAATTACTAAAACGGTCAAGAGAAAAACCTAAAAAATATTTTCAAGTTTCTAAATGACCACTAGGGGGCGTAACTGCAATATTGAATCTAGAAAAGTCATGTTTCTGTGAATTCCGCTATTTTAACCTAATAAAAAAATTCCACATATTTGAAGTTGAGGATAATGTAAAACTTTTTTGTTTAACGCTTTTTGCTGTATCTCTAAAAATAAAGTGGTGGGGGTATTCAAAGTTTTTTTTTAAATAACACCCTGTATCTGCGAAAGGGCTAAGCCGTTTTTAACAAACTTGGGTTAGTTCAAAGGAGCTATTCTTGGGCTACAAATGTTGTATTATTTAAAGTTTCGCTTGTTTCACATGTCGCCGCTAGAGGGCTATTTTCGACATTCCGACAGAAATGGTTAATTTTCTCAAAAAAATTAAAAAGTAATAAAGTTGCTCAACAATCTAATTTTATATCTCAGGAGTGCGTGGATAAGTTAAACATTCATCAAAGTAAGATTTCTTACTCTGTCAGTGGTATAGATCAACTAAATTCAGTCATTAAAAGTTCCACATACATTTCTCTTAATTTTCCTTTTTTTTGAAAGCTTGCGCTCTAATGACATAAACTGATTGTATGCTTGATTATACGAATCACTCAAAACTTCTGGAGGTTGCTTTAATGGAACTGAAACTATGAACCGCCCATTTGAGTCACGCCGTACTGTCTCAGAAAAGTGTTTCTCAGCCTGAAGCTCGTCCTCGGAAAAAATTGACTTTGATGACACTTTTTCAACCTCCCAGAACTTTGCCAATTGTGCTTGAATGTCTAATGTTTTTGAAAAATTACAAAAAGTCCTATTTGATTTTGGCATCCCAAATGGTCCCGAAACAAACCAGCCTAGCTTACTCTTCTGGACGATGGGTTTGCCAGGGCCCAAGGAAACTCTCTCGTAGCACACAAGTTCCCAAAAAACTCCTGCCACAATGAGAATATCAACAGGTCCAGGCTCAAAAAACTGAGGATCTGCAAGAGTGCAATGAGCGGGTATATTCAATGTTACTGGATCAAAGTAAAAATTAGGTAATTGACTTGTAATTTGAGGTACAACTACGCAGTTAAAGTTAAATAGAAAATAAGTGGTCTTGGATCACTGGACCCACCATTTGAATAGAATTGTAAGAGAGACCAGAACTAGAAGCAACCGAACTGTTAAATATAAGTTAGTCCAGAGTTTCGCCCTCTGCAACTGATTGTATGGCGTGCTGATCCAAAGGATGAACTTCAAACATTTTCTTTAAACACTGTGACATATGGTACAGCAAGTGCTCCATTTTTAGCAACTCGCTGCTTAAAGCAGTTAGCTCTTGAAAAAGAATCATTAAATCCAGTTGCATATCAAATGATCAGTAGAGATGTCTATGTGGATGATCTTCTTTCGGGGGCTGATTCTTTCAGAGAAGCAGTGCGTCTATGCCAAGATGTTTAAGATATTCTAAAGTTGGGGTGTTTCGCGTTAAGAAAATGGAAGTCTAATTGTCAAGATCTTTTGGATAACATTCAAGCGTCGGCTTCAGATCAAGAGTACCTTTTTGGATCTTCAGATACTAGTAAGATTTTAGGAATGCAGTGGTCATGTGAATCAGATACACTTCAGTTTCACATCAGTCTGAGACCCCCTCCAAAACATGTTACGAAGCGTGTAATTCTATCTGAAGTCGCCAAAATCTATGATCCTCTTGGACTTATAAGTCCTGTAGTGGTAAAATCAAAAATGTTGCTTCAGATGCTATGGTCACAACAACTTTCATGGGATGAACAAGTCTCAGGAGACTTAGCACAAAAATGGACGAATTTTAGGTTAAACCTAACTAAGCTTAATTCTCTACAAATATCAAGGAACGTTATCTGTGCAAACGCGCAATCAGTTCAACTTCACGGATTTTCGGATGCTTCGACTAGCACAAATGGTGCTTGTATTTACATTAGGTCTGTGATTTCAGGCCATGTAGCTCAAGTACAACTTCTTACTTCCAAAACCCGCGTTGCGCCGCTTAAAACTGTAAGCATTCCTCGCTTGGAATTGTGTGGCGCTGTGCTGCTAGCTCAATTGTATGACAAGGTGAAGGCCTCTATCACTATCAAACTGGACAAGGTGGTTTTTTGGTGCGATTCTTCAGTAGTCCTGTCTTGGTTGCAATGTCCTCCAAATAATCTACAAGTTTTTAAAGGAAAACGCATTGCTTCCATACAAAATCTAACACCAATTGACTGTTGGAGACATGTCCCAACTGAATATAACCCTGCAGATCTTCTTTCGCGGGGAATGTCGCCGAAAGATATTATCAATTCACTGTCTTGGTTTCATGGCCCATCATGGCTCAAGCACTCTTCCGATAGTTGGCCTCCAAACATAACATTTCAAAAACCTTTGTTTCTTGAAGATCTTCCGGAAATTCGCAAATCAGCTCAATCTTTGGTTGAAATAAACTATAATGACATGTTTCCTTTTTCTAGATTTTCGTCATTTACTCGCCTTATACGAGTGACAGCTTATGTTCTTAGGTTTGTTCATTGTTGTAAAGCTGCAAATCAGAAAAGCAGAGTGGTATGCTAACGATTTTCGAACTTCGCCAAGCACGCGAATTCTTGGTTAAGATCTCCCAAAAGGTGTCTTTTCCAATTGAAGGACGCGAGTTGGAAAAATCGGGCACTATTTCTAAAAAAAGCAGGCTGGTAAATTTAACACCATTTATTGATAATGGAATAATTCGGATTTGGAAGCACTCACTCCTGCACATTTTCTAATTGGTCGGTCAATTCAGAACATTCCTTATCCAGAATTATTAGAAACTCGTTTTTTTAAAGAAACCTCTTATGTTACCGTACTTTTTTGTTCAGGATGAACATCTATGCTTATCCCAAATACATTTACCATTAAAATTTTAAGATATAAGGGAAACTGACACTAGTCCAGTAATTTATAGCTTTTGCACGTATTTTCCTATGTCCCAGAATAAAAGTGTTCACCCGGCATATAATACAACAATAGGACCAGTTGTCAACAAAACAGTCAGTGTCAAAAATAAGATTTTAATGCGAGAAGTTTTATTTTGACATTCCGGCTCTTGCAGATGGACTAACGTGTTTCCCACCCTATTTGAACTTATTTAATAATCCATGATTAAATAAACGAAGGGTCGTTAGTCAAAGAAGAGTTTTTCTGCTATATACAGTCCGCTTTCACATATCAAGCATTATACGTAAAAATTTGGTACTGTCTATTAAATTAGATTGTATTCATAAATTATGCCATCTTGAAAGTTACGCAACTGACCATCCTAAATTATTGGTAGTGAGAAAAACAGGTCTTGATTTTTATCATAAACAGACAAAAGTTGATACAAAAGAATTAGATCTATTTACTTATATTAACTCTAAATTTGTGTACAGGGTGTCCCATTTTCGATGATATTACGGGGTATCTCACTTACGAGTAAAGATAGAGAGTTGCGGTTTTCGCAATACTTTGCTACATTTTTGTGAAAAGAACGATGGTATAAACAAAATTTTCATAGCCCGCCTCGTTTCTGAGATATAGGGTGAAATTGAAAATAATGCATTTTGGGACCCCCCTCGTATCTCCGTTATCCTTGTACATATCGCAAAGCTAAAAAATAGCTCTTATACAGTTTTTGACGTAGAATCCAGTGGCGTGATCAGATTTTTGCTGTGAGCTGTCAATTTTTAGCTAAAAATCAAACTTGTGTTTTTTTAAATGGAACACCCTGCATATTTTCCTTTTGTTTGATTGGAAATGTTATAAGCTTTATAAAAATATATAATACATTATATGTATTTTAAAAAATAAGCCTAAAATTCATAATTTCACAAAATGTGTCTCGATACGACACTCTTGTATTTTTTTTTTTAATGTAACACCCTGTATATTTTTCTTTCGTTTGAATGGAAATTTTATAAGCTTTATAAAAATATATAATACATGATATGTATTTTAAATAATAAGCCTAAAATCCATAATTTCACAAAATGTGTCTCTATACGACACTCTTGATGAGTATAGTATAAGCAATGTCTTTAAAACAACGGTATAAGTATTAGCAGGCAGAGACTATTAAGAACAATGGAATGGTAATTTTTTATTAGCAAGACCTTTCAGTGGCAGAATTTATATTTTCTGTGTAATATTGTATTTTTTACGATGGCTCAAAATGAAAATTATCAATATTTTGAAAAATATGACATGTTAGTCTGGTTTATACAGAGCAAAGAAAACTTCCGTGAACCTTCTCAGCTATATTCCAATAGGTTTGTTTGAATATTTATTTACCTTTTGACTTATTTGGGTTTATTTTTTTAAGTATCATTTTAATTTATAGATATTCCGAAAAAAGGCATCCTGATTTTTTAATCTTTTCCGGAATAAAGAAAAAAATTGGTAGAACAAGGAACGTTGCCTCCGCTCTTACCGCGATTTTCCTTATTATACGTTTTTGGTAGGGGCCGGATAAACGTTCCATGTTCTCTTTATTCCGGAAAACATTAAATGACCAGGTTGTCTTCTTTCAGAATATCCATAAATTAAACTGATACTTTAATAAAAAATAAACCCAAATAAGTCAAAAGGTAAATAAATATTCAAACAAACATATTGAATAATAGTCGAGAAGCTTCACGGGAGTTTTCATTGCTCTGTATAAAGCAGACTAACATGTCATATTTTTCAAGATATTCATAATATTCGTTTTCAACCATCGTAAAAAATACAATATTACACAGAAAATATAAATTTTGCCACTGACAGGTCTTGCCAATAAAAAAATGATCATTCCATTGTTCTGATAATCTCTGCCTACTAATACTTAATACTTATAACGTTGTTTAAAAGATAATGCTTATACTATACTCATCAAGAGTGTCGTATAGAGATACATTTTGTGAAATTAAGAATTTTAGGCTTATTATTTAAAATACATATCATGTATTATATATTTTTGAAAAGCTTATAAAATTTCCATTCAAACGAAATATACAGGGTGTTCCATTTAAAAAAACATAAGTTTGATTTATAGCTAAAAATTTACAGCACAGCAAAAATCTGACTACGCCACTGGGTTCTACGTAAAAAAGTATATAAGAGCAAGTTTTTAGCTTTGCAATATATTAAAAGATAACGGAGATACGAGGGGGGTCCCAAAATGCATTATTTTCAATTTCGCCATGTATCTTAGAAACGAAGCGGGCTATGAAAATTTTGTTTATACCATCGTTCTTTTCACAAAAAAGTAGCACAGTATTGCGAAAAACGCAACTCTCTATCTTTACTCGTAAGTGAGATACCCCGTAATATCATCGAAAATGGGACACCCTGTACATAGAAATACATATAACAGAGAATTTTAATTTACTATATACACATTTAAATCAACTTGTATGTGAAATGCATAAAAAACACTCGATACACAATTAGCAATAGCAAGTATAGCACCTAATGAGCTTTTTAGGAGAAGTTATTTATTTAACTAAATGTACACTTGTACAAATTACTAGACGAAGTACTGACATTTGTTATCATGAATTACCTATCTATTATAATAATCAGTCAATGTTTATGACACCTAAACATCATACAATTATCCAACATGGGAATGAAATCTCATGTAATACTATCATGCCTCCTATGTATGAACTTGAAAATACCTGGTGGCAAATATTATTGACGCCATTACCTAGTCCCCATCCGATGTCTTTGAAACCAGGTTCTGATGTACAATGAAAAATGACTTCCCCTGGATCTTTAGCCAGAGCAGGAATCCACTCATTTAGTGAATTAGATCAACTACGCTCACAAATTATGTACGGTGAGGAAAGAACAGCTATAGGGAATGTTAATGCTAGGTCTTTCTCAGGTCTCAATCCTGATTTGCAAGGAGGATCATTTCAGAACATGGTTGATGAATCAACTTTGAATAATATGGCAACTAATATTGGAAAAAGATTGTGGGGATGGTTCTCTATATTTGGTAATGTGACATCAGGTTTTATTGGTATAATTATTTGTATAAGAACTATAAAGTGGATAGCAGATACAGCTATTCATGGTAAAGTTCTGTACGATGTGTATGGATGGAGTTTCCATTTAATTGCATCGATATGGTATAGTTTGACAATATGTTTACTTAATGCTGCTAAAAATAAAGATAATCACACATCTACTCAATGTACAGAAGTTCCAACGGAAAAAATTATTTCTACAGCAGATGAATGATCTCATAAGATTTATCCTTCTATACCTGATCAACATACATGTATGATTGACTTAAACACTAACCAACCCGCTAATGCTCCACATAAATGCTGTAGATCTACGAAAACGTGGTGATTACAAGTACAGCCAAGATAATAAGTTTAATACAGTTATTACTGCAAGAACATCTTCCAAGCCAGAAAGTTCTGTTGCGATTCCGCGTCCCCATTGTAAAGAACTTTATTAAAAAAAATAAAAATCATATTCGACTTTCCTGTAAGTATAAAGAACCTATGAGAAATATATCGAGATCTGCCAGAATTGAGCGAATTCATTGCCTTTTACCAAATGGCATCCCCAGTTTACTAAACGTGCTAAAAATAATAAGAAAAGAAGAAACTTTACATTTGCTTACAAGATGATATATACTTATTGAATATGGTAATAGGATATCGCGAAAATATTGTTCCTCCACTCATAACTACACAATGGTTGCAACACATCTTCGAACATTTTCCCGTATGCTTTTTACAGCACAAAAAAATGATTCGTCCATTACTATCATGAAAGATTTGTTGCATCCTGCAAAATACGAAATATTACAGACAATTTATGGTCTTGCTGGCCTCAAAGACTGTCGATTTGAACGACCCTGTATTGCTAATTATTACTAATTTGTTACAAGTAACAAAATGTCTAGGTATTTCACAATCAGACGACATTTTATACAACAATATCGAAAGTTTCGAGTACCTGAAGAAACATAGTCAAAACAGGGATATAACGAAATTAGCAAACGAGAGTAGATCTCGCCAACAAAGACTAAAAATTAAATTTTACCATCTGTATCAGACATCCGAACCCTCCTGACTACGATCGATACAGCTATGTCTAATGCTTATGAATCTCTAAAAGTGAATGCAACTGTACGTGCACACTAACTAAACTCATGTTAATATCGTTAATGGTGTATAATAGGAAGCGTCCTGGAGACACCGAGAAAACTGAGTTGGTTAAATATAGATATTTAATAAACGCAGACGAGAAAACTCAAGACCTGTCACCAGCAGAAATATTACAAGCTGAAATTTTTTCCGTATTTACAACGCGAGGAAAGCTAAATCAAAAGGAATCTATTCTTGTGTCCAAGAAACATAAGGAATGCATCTATTTGTTTAATATATTAACAGATAATATTGGCATAGATCCTGAAAATCGCTACCTATTTCGAAATCCACTTGCCAGTAGGATAGAATTTTTTTAAGTTGGACGCTGCCTTAAAGATTTCTGCATAGAAGAAAAATTGCTGTATTCAAAATTTACAGCTACGAAATTAAGGAAATTTCAAACCGCTTCTTAGTACTAGAGAGTCACCCGGCTTTTCATGCTCACAGGGTGACTTGGGGGGTTAGTTTGGGTTAGTTGGTTTTCTAAACGTAAAGTGGAGGATTTGAAAATGCTTTCAGCATGTTCATCATCGAAATTTAAAATATTCCTATCAGAAATTTCTTCCAATATCCAAAATTTTTCGACTAAATCATTAAGAGAGCTTTGTTCAGAGGATTGAACACACAGAGAAACACCATTGTACACGTTTCTACGTGCAGGGTTATACACACTGATATGAGTTGAACGATTGTTCAAATGAGAATTGAAAACAGGAGCGTTTCCTGCAAGTACCCATCCTAAATGAGTATTTTGCAACACAGGGAGGTTCTTACCTAACTTATATATAACATCTAAAATCAAGTCATAGTACAGATCGGCACCAATCAACATATCGATGTCTGATAGGGCAGCAAAATAGGGATCACTTAACCTAAAGTGATTGGGGATATTAATTTTATCTTGATCAATGGGGACTTGCGGAAGTTTACAAGTTATAATGTTGAGTACGGCACAAGTCAACTTAAAAGTTCTGTTATTATACACATTAGCATACAGCCTCAAATCAACCATCTTGTTTGACTTCATGCTACCTTGAGAAACGCCATTTGTTATGAAAGAGTCCTGACTTGCAAAATCTAAGAGAATCTGAGAGTTACATGGGCTGTAGGTAACAAAACATGAGAGTTATTATTTGTGAGTGTAGATAAGTTCAGTGAATTTGTACCTTGTGCCTGATTTTCTGCATTTGCATTAAAAGAAAGGGGCTCTATTCTGAGGGAAATCTCTATTTTGAGGAGGCAGGGTACCACGCCCTTGAAAGAAACCTGATTGATTTCTGTTACCAGTATTGAGAGGGTGCCTATTTATAGGCTGACCATTTTGATTACCTTGGGCTGCTGAGTTTTGATTATTCAAACTATTATCTTGAAAAGGGGGAGCACCTTGGCGATTAAAAACATTTTGAGGTGAGTGTACTTGGGAGTTATGTAAAAAGATATGATGTTTTTGAGAGCACAAAGACCATACTTTAGTTGAAGTACCTTGTCTTCTCGAGTGACTAGTACCAAGATATTTGAAGCAATGTTTTTTACTTTGGACAAAATTCTGCTTCTCAGACAAGTTTAATTTTCTAAATTTTTCACAGATATATATTTTATGAGAGTTTGAACTACCGAACCTGCAAAGAGATGTTTTATTTTGTTGTTTTATTGAATCCTGCGGATTTTTAGCATGTAACGAGACTCCGTTTAGAGAATTTTTCTGATTACTGTCTACAGAAGACAAGTTTTCTAATATCGTACACTTTTTGTGTAAGAAATCAAGAAATTGAGCAAGATTTGGCAACATGTTTATATCTCGTTCTGTTTCAAAAACTTTACGAGTGCCAAAATCAATTTTTTCTCAAATAAATAAATTGAGAGAAATTCCCAGAGTACTTCGTAAGAGTAATTAAGATTGTTAATTAGATCAAGTTTTCTTTAGATCAGTTACAAATTGTCTTAAATTCGGACCAGTACATTTGATAACAGAGTCTATTTCTAATAGCGTGAGTGCATTAATCACTGATAACTTGTTCTCATATCTTTCTTTCAACAGGTTGATTGCAACTTCAAAGGAAGTGGTGACTTGGGGGCAACCTCGTTGCGAGTAAACTTTCAATGATCTTTAGGGGTTCGTCTCTCAAAAATGACTAAGTACATACATTCTTGAATATCGCTTATTGAGGCATTATCGGTATCAAACAATTGAATGAAAGAGTTCCATTCAGAAATTTTACCATTAGATTGCCGCATATAATAATAATAATATCCTTTATTGCCAGCAACATCATACAAAATGACAAAGCAACGTCACCAAATGGGCATCTTGAAGTACCCTACATATGTTAACCTTGCATAATTTAAGATAAATTATACAAAATAAATACAATTAATATAACAAACCAATGACATATCTAAAATACAAATAGAACATAGAAAATTGTATAATAATACAGAATAATAAATTACCTATTGGCATAATGATGCACTTCACATATGATGGAGTATATTATACCAACAAAACCAGGTTCGGACTAAGGGATCGTAATGAAGAACTGAAATATGCTGCTTTAAATGCACAAATTTCCGTTTATACCTGGAGTGAAATAAATCTATTCGTGGGTTAATTATGACTCATTCAAACTACATACATCCAGGGTGTTATCATCAAACTATACGGTGAAAGACGAAAGTTATACACGTGTTGGGGTGTTTCCCCAACAGGTATGACCTTATTTTTATTATATATTAAGTTACGACTTGGTTGGTTTGTACATAGGGAGCAAGTTTGTTGATGACTACAATCTTGCGACACAGCAAGAATAAAAATGAGCCAATAGCCTGGTGTCATGTGACTTACAGAAAATGAGGCTCTGGTGCGAATCAAATGGGCTCTCATTAAATATTAATAAGACTTGTATTTGTGACTCTTGTAGACCTTTGTTTGTCTCTCAGAAAATTTTAACATTGAGTTGTATTTTTGTTTTGGAGTTTGCGTATCTGATGCATAAGAAATATAACAAATGAAGAGTGAAGGCTGTGTGCATGTACGAAATGTACTAAACGAAACACCTTTTGTATTACATGCATAAAATTTAATCCAAAAGGACATCTAAACTAGCGTAACAGAGCGCTTTCGGCCGGAGCCATCATCAGTGTTACATGTCAGTTGGAACAAAAGGACATATTCACGAAGAGGCACAAAACTACATCAAAACGACAACGGTCACATCAAAATTTAAATAACACGTTACATTTTTTGAAAGGATCACATAATTAAACAATTAACAAAAGAACAGACCGACGTGGGGACCACGTTTTAATGGAACGACAAACAGAAGTTAAAGGATTCACTCTCCCTCTTTGTGTACTGCTCGTCTTTCGCATAATATTCTTCTGCCAATTCCATTTACACCAGGAATCATTCATAAGTGCCTACGCCAGCAAGGGCATAGAAAATGTAATGGGGAGAGATAAGACGATAATGGTGAAGCAAACCCCATACGACGTGGTTAACTTGGATGGCTGTTGGATTCGGTGGCTGGAAAGGCATTGAGGCAGACAAGACTTACTGATTGTCCACCGATTATTCTGATTATAACAGCGAACATACGCTATGGGAACTGTGGGTACTGGATCACCTGAGCAGAGAAGCTTCAAGGCTATATTTAATAATCTTCCATTGAGAATTGAAGAAGTCACTGCTCAGTGGGCGACCGTTATATTGTGTCTGGATTTTTCCTGGAGAATTTCAATACATAACCAATATTCCAATTTTTTTAATATAGAAGCATTCAGTGGGCGACCGTTATATTGTGTCTGGATTTTTCCTGGAGAATTTCAATACATAACCAATATTCCAATTTTTTTAATATAGAAGCAGTGTCGATAGCTTTCAACTTTCATTAATTATATTGAAATGCGTTTCACAATCTTAATTTGTTTAATATTCAGTTTATAAAAATACTCATTTTATCTATCAAGTTATACCATTTTCTTCTCTAGATTTTCATGATCAAAATACAAAACTGGAAATTATGAATTTTTAACTTCTTATCTGTAGAACACTTTATCTGTTCAGTTATTTAACGTTTTAGAAATGAATACACTGAGCGATACCGAAGAAACGAAATTTTGTACTGATACTTTCAGAAGCACAGATGAAACAGAAAAGAATGAATCAACATCAGATTGGCATCCTACAGTTATTAATATTGACAAGGATAAGGATAATACCTATGACGGTAAGTGCGCTATGATAAAGGTGTACCACACTTGGTTAATTATTATTTGGTAATTTATTACTGAAAAACGTTTAGCAATCTTAATTTGTTTTATATTCAATTTATATAAATACTCATTTTATCTATCAAATTATACCATCTTCTTCTCTACATTTTCATGATCGAAATACAAAACTGCAAACGATGAATTTTTAACTTCTTATCTGTAGAACACTACCTCATCAGTTATTTAACGGTTTAGAAATACATACACTGAGCGATACCCAGGAAACTTTTGCTGATGCTTTCAGAAGCACAATAATTACAAACAATGAATCGACATCAGATTGGCAACCTGCAAGACTTAATAATATTGATGATGATAATGACCATGGCGGTAACTGATTCAGTGATGATAAAAGTATGCCCCAGCTTGTGGCGATACTTGATTTTTCTTTTTATTCTAAATATGTTTCCACTTACATTCAATTCAAAAAGTACTTTAACTTCAAAAAAAAAAATATATATATATATACATTTTGTTCACAAAGCATATACATATAAGATATAATGATGTAATAGTTTTACAAAATATTCAAGACGAAATATAAATAAAAAAAATATATAGTAGTAGCCAAAATGAAAAGTAAATCAAAAACTAAACATAAGGTCAATGTCAATAACAACAAAACAGACATAAAATATATAAATCAGGTGAGGCAATGACCATTAATTATAAATATTTCTTCTGTTTATGCAATTTCAGTAAGTATATATTATCTATTAGATACTTAAAGGGCTATTTATTTTTTTAATCAAATATAAAAAAAAAAATTATTTTATCACTGAAATCAAAAAAGGCAGTGGATATCCTTACAGTTCCAAATAATGTTTCATGGACAACTGTAGTTTTTAAGTTTTTTTTTTTCAGGACATATGGTTGATAGGTTCACGTTTATAATTTGCAAATTAAAAAATGTTTTGATAAAGTAATAATTTTCCCATGTGTAGACTTGTACGTAAAAGTTTTCTACGCTTTATTTTTCACGATAATATACTTATAAAATGCGTTACATTTTGGCACATATGTTTTTTACTATGTCTCACAACTTGAATGGTTATGTTTTTTAGCAAAGAATATAGAAATACCAGCAACTATCGCTCTAGATGAAAAGGTGATTATATTGAAAACATAAAAGTTATTTATGTGAAAGATTCTATTACTGAAAATTCAACTGATGTTTCAGAAATCATACAATCGATTGAGCAACAAAATGGTAATCATTATTTATATTTTTGTTCTTAAGTACCAGAAAGCTGGGGAAATTTAATTATTATTGCAAAAAAGAAAGGACAAACTAACGGTCTCCATTCCGATGGTTACGTTATTTTTATTTAATATTTTGAAAATTATCTGATATATATGATCGTCGCGTGCCAATTAGTCAACTTTGCGACAAGTATGATCTTGAATCTCTTGAAAAGCGAAGGAAAAAATGTTATGTAATGTACTTGTATCAAACCATGAATAGTCTCTTAGACGATGAAAAGTTCTTGTCTAGAGTTTTCTTTGAATGTCCAATCTTATGTACCTAGAGATCCAATTACCTGCTACTTGCCAGACGTACTTAGCCCATAACATTTTTTTTCGGCGATTCATTGACTAGCGTACCGTTTGTACCTAGGGGTAGAACTTTCCTCGTAAGACGAGAGTGTTTTTATGGAAGCTTTTTCAAATTCGATCTGGTTTGTATACATTTTCTTCAACTAACTGATTCAGGTGTTGGTTAAAATGTTGAAATCACAGAAACTTTAGCAGGTTTCTCACCACACACCCTTAAGTGTCTACCATACCTTTTCTTCCAACGGCATAGAGATTCTGTATTTGCAGTAAAACGAACCATATCGAGGGACTGCCAATTTAATAAAGCTTCTTGTTGCACTATAGGTTCCGAAAATGACACTCTTTTGGATCTTAGCTGAGCAAACCATATCTTTAAAACCTCATTCACATTTGGTAAGGAGTGGATGCTGCATGTCACTCCATCCACATTTGGGTTATGTCGTAAAACCGCGTAACTGGTTCTAGTCAAATGTTCGAAGGACCACAGCCATAGGTTGATTTTTATTGTCTCAGGAAAAATTACATTAACTCTCATTAAACACAAAACTTAAAATTTGATTAATTTTAATGATAATTAATAGAAGTGGAACGTCTATGTACAAAAGGTAATTCAAGGATTGCTATGAACTGGTTAAATGTTTACACTAAATTCTACTCTTAGTCCGACACACTTAGTGTCAAATATCTACACCAATGCGTTACAAACTAGCTTAAATTAATCACCAATCAGTCTAATCACTACGGGCTTCACCACCACTTCTTACTAACTAACAAACAATCATCAAGAGAACTGCTTGTAACATTCAAAATTCACTTTGACTTCCAAAACTTCCAACTCTCGCGATAACATTTAAGTAAAACGAGCAGAGAGAACTTAACAGAGTATTTTAAGGGCTTCAGAGATGCGCTTTATTAAACTTTTAACTAAGTAACGTCTCACTTTCGGGAATGTTTCTTGCTTGTTTTTAATCATATTAGCTGATCCCTGAATTTTTTGCAAATGTTCACATGTATTAATTTCATCCTTATGAACTAGTGACGTCTTATGTCCCCACAAGTAAAAATTAAGCGGGTTAATGTCTGGACTACGAGGGGGCCAAGGAATGTCACTACCGCGACCAATCCACCGATGTGGAAAACGTTGATTAAGATGATTTCGAACTACACGTGTGAAGTGAGGTGGTGTCCCCTCTTGCATAAACCACATATTTAGCCTTATGTTTAAAGGTACATCATCTAATAAATGAAATAAGTCATTTTCCAAGAAGTGCAAATATGCATCATCATTAAGTCTTTGTAGAAGTTCAAATGGGCCTATCAAGTAATTGTGGATGATACCTTACCAAACATTCAGTGATAGTTCTTGCTGAAAATGTCTTTCTCTTACTCAAGAGCATAATGATGATTATTTCTCCAGTTGAAGATTTCACGTCTCGTGAACGTCGCCTCATTAGTAAATAATATGGTTTTTAGGAATGTCGGGTTTTAATTTTTTTTATTTAATAAAAACTGACAGAATTCCATTCTAGACAGTAAATAATTTTCTAGTAAATTTTGTACAGACGTAAAATTATAAGGGTGCAATTTTTCAGTGTGGATAATTCGTGATACAGTTGATTTACTTAATGTAGTAGCAGCTTCCAAGCGTCTAGTGCTCAAATAGGAATCGTCTGTAACACCTCTTCTTCCTGTGGTCTGCCACCAGGATTCTTATTATGAAAGCTACCCCTTTCGACTAAATCAGAGTAAATACGTTGAAAATTCGATCTGGTTTATTTCTATTTGGGTATAACTCTAAATATCTTCTCGCAGCAGCACGACTATTATAATTTTCTTGAGCATAGATGCAGAGCATATCTCTCAATTTCCTGTTAGAATATTGATAATTCCGCGGCATATTCTGATAAAATAAACTTAGTACAAGAAATAACATAAAACACTATAACTTTTGCTAACATATGTTTGACATATTATATTATTTCGTTGCTAGGCAAAAGTCAAATTCAATTGCTTCAAACTTTCAATTTATTCTTTAGCCCACAGCCAACCTCGTGAGTTAGTGTTTTTCAATGGTATGCAATAAAGCATTAACACATAATTATCTTAAACATTTCTTATTGGTAGTGTGAAACTTAAAAAACATTGTAAGGTCAACGGTTTCCATTTTCAACATTTACTGAAGTGAGCTTCTTGTTTTATCTGCATTATTTCTAATTTATTGCGCTGTGATAATTAAAATTATGTATGAATTTAGTTACTTTGACTTTTTAAGCATTGTGATGTTTAAACGAAAATATCTCGAAAACGGTTACAGCTTTTTACCTTCTGAAAATATATATAGAAATAGCTCTTCTTTATAAAACCTGGATGGAAACGTACCACCTATTATTACAGGTAAGAAAAAAAATCATCAATTTATTAAACCCAGTGTATGTAACTAGCGCCTTCTAGTATGAAACTTAAGAACTGCTACAAATTCTTATTTATCACTTGGAAAAACATACTTTCAATTCAATACATTAAACCGTTTTCAAATTATTGCTTATTTTCGAAGATAAGCTTTCACTTTCAACACCCTGTATCTCTAGAACGAGTAACAATTCGAAAAAGCTTATATGACTAAATCGGCCTAGTTTAATGTCTAGTATCTTCAGTTGTTCTATGGCCCATAAGTTATATACTGATTGTATGGTCTTAGTTCAATTATATACCGTGTTATCCGCACTTGGGACCCGTTTGCATATAACGCCGCCTCATTGGTTAGATAGCACGTGTGCTGCAGCTAATGTGATTACGGTTATATACGAATTTCAATTGTTTTTAATGCCCTCGAAAGGTACTGTAATCGTGAAAATTTTAAAAAATATATTAAAAAAATATATGAAAGGTTTTTACTTCACCGTGGACTCACAGACCACAGCCGATGATCGGAGGGTTAAAATATCAAACAAGAATGACATAATTATCAAAAGCATAAAATGTTTACAGACAAGACAACATAAAAACACAGCATCAAAAACCAAACAGTACAATTAAAATACATATTTCAAGAACTCATCCGCACCATAGTAAGCTCTCGCACACAGTAGCTTCTTAACTGTTTTCTTAAATTTGGTTAGATTAGGTATCTGTCTAATCCCTTGGGGCAG
>JAEQML010060856.1:0-26549 GCA_016904865.1 Pissodes strobi | reverse complement strand
GTAGCAAGGGAGATGTGAGTAACTATAGGCCTATTAGTATTATCTCTGCAATACCAATGTTGTTTGAGCGTCACGTTGAGAGGCATCTCTCGTACACGTTTTCTAACATAATCCTGAGTCAACAGCATGGTTTTATTTCCGGTAGGTCTGTAGATACAAATTTATTTCTTTTTACAAACTTTATTAATAGAACATTTGAGGAGAATTGTGATACCCATGCTATATATACTGATTTCAGTAAGGCTTTTGACAAGGTTAACCACAGTTTGTTGCTCTCGAAGTTGGCATGTTATGGGGTCTCCGGGTCTTTATTCTCTTGGCTGGAATCATACTTATCTAACAGAAAATAGCAGGTGAAAATTGATGGTTATTTGTCAGTACCTTTCTGTTCCACCTCTGGTGTGCCTCAGGGATCCCGTTTGGGGCCATTTCTTTTTAGTTTATTTATAAATGATCTTGGTGTTTGTCTGTCATCACATTTCTTAATGTTTGCTGATGACATGAAATTATTCTGTCAAGTATCATCCATTCAGGATGTATTGATCTTGCAGAATGATCTGTGTTTGATTTCTGACTGGTGCCAGCGCAATGATATGCTGCTCAATATTAAAAAATGCTTTTTCATGAGGTTTAGTAGGCTTCTATGTAGACTTCCAGTCCAATATCATATAAACGATATTCCAGTTAAAGAAGTATCTATAGTCAAGGATCTCGGTGTTTACTTGGACACTAAATTGACGTACACTGAGCATTTCGAAATTATTGTTGGCAGAGCCAATAGAATGTTGGGATTTATTAAGAGGTCTTGCAGAGATTTTACTGGTGTGAACGCATTAAAGGTACTATATATGTCACTTGTTAGATCTATTCTGGAATTCTCTTGCATTGTGTGGTCTCCATATTATCAGACCCACATAAATAGACTCGAACAGGTACAACATAAATTTATTAAATTTGCAAAGTACAAACTTCTCCTTCAAAACATTTATCTTGGTGAAGAGCAGACTATGTCATACCTGGGATTGATTTCATTATCCTGTAGGAGGGAATACTTCGATGCCTGTTTTGCTTTTAATATTATCAATGGTTTCATAAAAAGCCCCGAGTGCCTGGAACTCTTTCAATTTCACATTCCTACTTACCGAACACGAAGTAAAACACTTCTTCACATACCTTACTGTAGAGCGTGGTACTTGCTGTTCAGCCCCATCAATAGGATTTCAGCTAATGTAAACAAGCATTGTGAAAGGCTGAATTTCTTTAATAGTTCAAAGGTTCGTTTTAAGAGTGAGGCTAAACGGATAATTTTAGATTAGTTTAGATTAGTGTAAATGTAATAACTAATTACTTACTTGAAAATGTTGATACGTTGATGTATAAGTAAATAAAATGTTTACAGTGCACAACTTTACAGGCAACTCCCTGAAGGCAACACGAAGGACTCTACACGTAGGAATACAAGGAACTTCTTCAATCGAAAGGAAGAAGGCCTCTTTGCACACAAAACACAGTTTTATAGCTCTGCTATTGCTGAAATCAGCTAGCTCAGAGACAGAGTCTCAGCAATAAAAATTAGGGAAAATTAGTAACCACCCGCGTGGGAGCACAAAATGGTGACACTGCAAATCACCAAAAGCAATCCACCTGACGAAGCCAGTGAAAATCCCAGTTACGAAGTGAGTCCAGGTATCCAACAAATAATGCGTGAAAGTTAAAGCAGTGATAATGCCTGAAGCTGAAAATGGGTTGATGGTATGCTAGATCAGACGCTCTAATAATAATTTGGTGACTTTTCACTTATTTTCGTTGTTAAATTGTGATGTGAAGAAAAGACCCCTTTTAGAGCCGAAATATAGACATTAAAAAAATTCGGTCCCTCATTATTCAATCCATTGTTAAAATAATGTTTATTATTTTAACGATTTAAATAACTTGCCTATAGACATATTTAATTAAACAATATTCTAATCCTACATGCAATAACACTAAATCAGTAAGAAAACCGCGACAAATATCTATTAAGGCCATTGAAATTCGCATTGCTAACCTTTAATAAATAAACCAAGAAATTGAACACCCACATATTCGCTTGGTAAGGTAAGATCCTATTATTCCCAGATATGACCCTGTATCTTCAGAGAAATCATTTCTTCACATCAACTGAATCATTATTTCAATCGAAAACCTTCGAATAAGACTATATTGTCGGATGCATTGGTTAATACGACCGATAAACGACCTAGTGATCTTATGATGTGTAACAATGACTGCCTAATAGTTGCTGAACCCTTTAAATGATATTTCAAGTCATTCTATACTGGAGATTTCGTTATTGTTTAGAAGACCCCTAATCTAATATGGACCCATCTGACGTAATTTGTCAACGAGAGCATTTACATGGCTTGAAAATAAATATCCTAAAATATCAATCGTAATAATAACCATTATTACTAATAATCCGTTGCGTATTATTAGTATCTCATTATTGTAAGAAATAAATCAATTTAGAAAAATCAATTCTAGCAATTAGCTATTTTGTATAATATAATAACTCTTTCTTGCAATTTATATGACACAGTATGTTTATTTGTAGAACGTATTGCATCCTTTACCTCTTAATTAGTTATGATATTTTCTCACACAATTTATTCTTACATGAATACTTACATTATTAGATGATTTTTTAAAATTGTTACATCCGGAAATAAAACCTCTCTTCACTCCACAGCGAGTTATGCTTGGAATTAGAAAATCTAGACCCTAGAATTTGACTATTAGGGAGTCAACCTTCTACTAATCAGAGCTGGCATCGTCATCTGGAATAAATAACGAGTTAATTTATAGTAACTTTTGTTCGAAAATAACGCTACTTGATTTTCATTACTAATCCAAACTAACCTAAAGTAACCCAAAACCAAATACATATGTGAATTGACAGTATTATGTTTTTAGTTTTTAAGTCCGACTGTGCCAGAGTAGTGTCAGTTTTTTTTAATCGGGAAAAAAGCGGATGATAAGAAGACAATTTGAAGCCGCTGCTGTTGCCAACGGTTGGAATAACCAAGAAATGGCTACATCACTTCGTGGATCTGCCCTGGAAGTACTACAGACCATTCCCATCAGCCAACAGAGGAAATATGACATACTTGTAGCTGCCCTGGACAGACGATTTGGCGACCAATATAGAAGACAACTGTATCAGGCACAAGTGAAGTCTCGACATCAGAAACCTGGTGAAAACCTGCAAGAATTTGAGGCAGACGTTAGACGTCTCATTCAATTGGCGTACCCGGTAGCAACAGAGGAATTTCAAGAGGAACTTGCTATCCAATATATCGTGGATGGTATCAGAGATCCAGACACTCAGAAAATGCTACGTCTAGCCAAATTTGATAACAGCAAGCAGTGAAGCCTTGGGTAGGGCTCTTGGAATCGAAGCGGCATGTAATATATCTAAGCAAAAAATCAGGGCAGTATCCATCCAGGCAGAAAAGGCGGCAAATAGCTGTGAATTAACTGAGATGGGCGAAGTGCCAAGTGCAACTACGGTCTAGACCTCCATCCAGAGACGCCAGGACCTTAAAGTCATATAAGGAAAAGTTCAATTAGTCAAATTGCGGGGTGGGTGTTGGCTAAAGAAGATAAAGCCCCCAGGATCGTCTCCATAAAAAGCATGGGAAAAAACGCCTGCAGTCCAACTGTTAAATGAAAGATCAACGGAAAGCCATTGCAATTACTGTTGACACTGGTGCGGCGGTATTTTTGGTAAAGTCCAACAGAGTAAATAGAGAGGAACTCCTACCCATATCGAAGAATGTAATTTACGTATGGTTACCGGTGAGACTGCTGAAGTACTTGGAGAAATGGATATTGAACTTCAACTGGGATGCATTAAATTACACCACACAGTGTTAGTAGCCGACATAGAAAACGAATTTATTTTGGGGATGGATCTCATCTGTCAATATGGATTCTCTTTTGACAACAAACTTAAGCTTCTGAAGTTTGGCACTGAAGAGTTCATCCTTACTAAAGCAGACAATGGCACACCGACTAAAGTAGTGGCGGCATGTACTGTCACAATAAGTGGAAATACCGAGCAGCTAATTTTGGAAAACTGGAGAAGGATTTTGGAGGCTGCATCGAACTTATCCAACATCACCTCGTAGGCAAAGCACTAGACAAAACCGACGACGAAATACCGAAAAGGATTGCAAATATTTCATCAAATTCCATCAAAATCAATGAAGGAGATGTAACAGCCACTTGCGAGCCGGTGTAGTGGGTAACCAGTTGCGAATCAGTTGCGAAACGCGCAACATCACCTAAGGAAGTCCTAGAACATTTCCAGAAGTCGTGGCATCATCTGCCTTCTGAAGAACTGAAGAAAGCTACGCAATTTATTAAACAGCAGAGCACAGCCTTTAAAAGGGAAAATAGCAATACTGGAAGAACGAACGTCATAAAACATAAAATCGACACTGGCAGTGCTCACCCCATACAGCATCAGCCTCGGAGATTACCAGTGACAAAGCAGCAAGTGGTTACCACATTAGTGGATAAAATGCTTGACGAGGGAATTATTGAGGAGTCATCAAACCTACCCGTGTGGGGTTGCTAGTCCCTCATCGGGCGCCTCCCCAGGTGGCGGATAGGGGAATATGGGTGGTACCGGGAAAATCAAATACCTGGGGCGGACCAAAACTAGCAGCAGCGACTGACCCAGAGCGGGCGGCTGCAAACAGCGACTGTATCCAAAATGGGCGGCTGAATTTTATACTCGTCAACCCGTATGGCCAGCGTGGCGAGTTATGGCAAAAAAACCCTTAACCCATAAAGCAGACAATCAGAGGCCCTCATTGCCCGGAGGTCTTCTAAATGCTAATCATGGCAGCGATCAAAGCATCCGGGAGACAGAGGGTGCTAAGAGTACCCGGGTTGGACCAGGCTGCCAATATGGAACAACCAAGCGTGATAAAGGACAGAACGTAAAGATACTCCATAGAAAGAAAGAAAAGAACAAAAAGTTATTAATGGTAGCTACATACAACTGCAGATCACTTTTGAGCGATTCACAATTATATGACCTTGAAAATGAAACTAGTAAAATTAAATGGGATATATTAAGACTTGCAGAAACAAGAAGGAAAGGAGAACAATTCAATATCCTACCATCTGGAAATGTCCTACTGTACAATGGACATGAAAGTGAGAGTCAAAGAGGGGTAAGCTTCCTAGTTAAGAAACCACTAGTGAAAAACAGTGTTGAATTTAAAGGAATTTCGGATCGAGTAGCGCTACATAATCATACCAGTCCATCCTATATGATGATGTATAAAGTAAAAATAATTCAGGTTTATGCCCCTACCTCATCATACACGGATGAAGAAATCGAAATGTTTTATGAAGACGTTATAAAAGCGAGAGAATGTGGAAACAGGTGCAATCAAGAAATGGTGATAGGGGATTTTAGTGCCATCATAGGACAAAAACAAAGCGAAGACGAAAAATATATCGGAACAATCGAGGAGACATGCTGTTAAATTTCCAGTCAAACTAGAAGCTATACGCCATGAACACCTTCTTCAATAAAAAGCCAGAGCGAAAGTGGACATGGATAAGCCCAGATGGCCGCACTAAGAACGAGATCGACTTCATACTCGCATCCACAAAATCGACTATAACGGATGTCACAACTCTAAATTCGCTTAACACAGGAAGTGATCATAGGCTTGTTCGAGCAAAAGTTATTATTGAGAAAGACAACAAATTTAAGGCCAAACAAAGCAGAAAATTGACTGTTAACCTTCAGACACTTAAACAAAACAGAGAGAGATACCCAGAACTTCTAACACAATCATTACAACAAGAAGACACTGACGATATAAACAAAATAGCCCAAGATATAACAACATCATTAACCGAAGCGGCAACAAAAATCGCGCAAAAACAACATATTCAAAGAAAGATAAGATCACAAAAATAGAGAAAAAAAGGACCCTGTACAAGGAGGGAAAGTATGACACCGAAGAATACAGAGAGATAAGAAGAGAAACAAGACGGATGATAAGAAAAACCTAGAAAAACATTATGAAAGAGAAATAAAATTTGTAATAGAAAATAACAAGAACATGAGATGTTTAAGGAACAAACTTGGAAAAAGAGAAATAATCTCTATTAAGAACAGCAAGGGAGAAGAAATAAGGGATAGATACGAAATATTGAAAACAACAGACAAATTTTACAAATCACTATATGTATAACATACAAATTAAGAAACCAGAACAAGCTGAGGCATATCCCAAAGTGATGAACGTTGGGTCGGAAGAAATCCCTGAAATCAATGAGGATGAAATCATGTACGCCCTAAAATCTATGAAGAGAAATAAGGCTCCAGGTGAAGATAACGTCATAATAGAGATGATTGAAGAAGCTGCAGAAATAATAGACCCAAGGCTAAAAAGTCTATTCAACTATTGCCTAGAACAAGGAAACATCCCAGAAAGTTGGAACAATGCCTTGGTCGTAATATTATTCAAAAAAGGTGATGCATCATTACTTCAAAACTACAGACCGATTAGCCTGCTCTCACATATGTATAAATTACTTACAAAAATCATTACTCACCGGTTATCACAAAAACTACACGATTATCAACCCTTTCCGGAAGGGGTTTAGTACTTGCGACCATCTCCTCACAGTTAAAATTCTAATAGAGAAATCAGTCGAATACAATTTCCCTCTGTACATGGCCTTCATAGATTATGAGAAGGCATTCGACTCTATTGAACACTGGGCACTAACAGAAAAACTCAACCATGCACGAATTGACTCTTGATATACTAAATTGATTAGAAGCGTATACCAACATGCTAGAGCAACCATTAAAATGCACGAATGTACTAACAGCTTCCCGATCGAGAGAGGTATTAGACAAGGAGATACAATCTCGCCTAAACTATTTACTTTGGCACTCGAAGGCGTTTTTAAAAGGATGGACTGGTCGGGTAAAGGATTAAATATCAATGGCGAAAGACTAAATCATCTAAGATTTGCAGACGACGTTGTTATGTTCGCGAAAAACGAGGAAGACCTAAAAAATATGATAACAGAATTAGAGCAAACATCAAAGAAAATAGGACTAAGTAAAACAAAGACAATGTGTCGACAAGACCCACAAATAACTATAAATGGAACACGGATAAACAACGACAGAGAATATATATATCTTGGACAAAGTGTATCATTGGGAACGCAAAATAAAGATATGGAAATAGAGAGAAGACAACGATTGGGATGGGTAGCATTCGAAAAATTAGCTTTCATTCTGAAAAACAAAAAGATACCCCAGCACTCGCAATCCAAAATATTTGACCAGTGTATTCTCCCTGTAATAACCTATCGCGCTCAAACCTGGGCCCTCACAAAACAAATAATAACAAAACTGAGAGTGACACAAAGGGCTATGGAAAGGGCAATGATCGGTATCTCGTTAAGACAAAGGAGAAGAAACGAATGTATCGGGCAGAGAACTAAAGTAATTAACATAACAACAAGAATAACACAGTTGAAATGGGACTATGCCGGACACATAGCTCGCATCAAGGACAATAGATGGAACACCAGGATGCTCAAGTGGAGACCATGGACAGGAAAAAGAAATAGAGGTCGACAAATAACTCGATGGTATGACGATATCAAAAGATCAGCAGGACTACCATGGATAAGAATCGCACAGGATAGGAATAGATGGAGAACGTTAAGGGAAGCCTATGCTCAATACTCAAGCAGCAAGCAGCATCAAACCTATGGTCATATCCTGTTGTCTTAGTCATCAAGAAGGATGGGGCTACCAGATTCTGCGTGGACTATAGAAAGCTCAATGACGTCACCAAGAGGGACAGCTATCCTCTTCTCAGAATTGACGACACGTTGACGACACTAGCAGGTTCTCATTGGTTCTCAACACTCGGTTTAAAGTGCGGCTACTGGCAAGTAGGCATTGACCAACAAGATAAGGGAAGAACTGCCTTCTCTACCGGAAGTGTTTTATATCAGTTTAGAGTTATGAGAAACGTTCGAAGAGCACCTACAAAACCTGCATGAAGTTTTTACTAGAATCAAGAATGCTCAGCTCTTACTGAATTCAAAAAAATGTTTTCTTTTTCAACAGAAAGTTGAATTTCTCGAGCATGTCGTGTCATCAGAGGGAATCCAAACCGACCAACGAAAGATTACAGCAATTAAAGACTGCCCTCGCCCTCGCGACAAACACGAACTGTGGAGCTTCCTTGGATTATGTACTTATTATAGAAGATTTGTCGAAGGATTTGCAAATATAGCTGCACCTCTACATAAGCCCACTGAAAAACGAGCAAATTATAACTGGGATCATAACTGTGATTTTGCGTTCAGGAAATTAAAAGCGGCTCTATGGTTTAGCCCAATATTGGAATATCCGGAACAAAAGGGTAAATTTTTATTGCAGCAACACCGGCATCGGAGCAGTTTTATCGCAAGTACAAGCAGGAGAAGAACGAGTTATCGAATACTACAGTCGAACACTTTTGAATCCTGAACATAACTACTGTGTAAGCCGAAAAGAGCTTTTGGCAAAAGTACGGTCTATTGAGCATTTTCATCAATATCTGTATGGACAAGAATTTCTAATAAGGACTGATCATGCAGCACTTAAATGGCTTTTGGATATGAAACAGCCTCAAGGACAGGTAGCCAGGTGGCTTGAAAACTTACAACAATATAACTTTAAGGTTAAGCACAGGGCAGGGAGATTGCATAATAATGCAGATGCTTTATCCAGAAGACCATGCGAGGATAATTGTAAGCATTGCCAAAGAATAGATCAAGATCAAGAAATTACTCCCATTAGGCAAATGAAATTTGAGGTTGATCAGCAGTGGACCACAGAGCAACTTAAAAAGGATCAGCTTGAGGATAGTGAAATAGCACTATTGCTAAAAGCTAAAGAAGAACATCAACCAAGACCAAGCTGGAGAGAGATTTCAACTAAAGAATTTGCTTTTAAAACTCTGCGGGCTCAGTGCCCTGGTGGTGGAAAATGGACTTCTTAAACGAGCCTGGTAAAGCGCCGATGGAAAAGTAGTGAAGACACAGTTAGTGGTACCAAGGAGAAAGATATCAGAAGTTCTGGAAGAAGTTCATAATGGAAAGTCTGGTGATCACCTTGGAGTGAACAAAACGATTGACAAGATCCGCGACAGATTTTACTGGGTCAACGACTGCCAGGATGTGAAATCGTGGTGTCGGCAGTGCTCAACCTGTGCCGCAAGTCAAGGACCCAAAACAAGATCTAGGGGAAAAAGCAAAGTTGGCTTTAAAGTCTTCCTAAATACAGAAAAAGTTTTAGCATCCTTAATAAATTGCGGAAGATGATTAAATATCTTCAGAGAGGTAATTATAGGACCATCCTGTACCTGGTTCAGTCGCGCCATAGGGACATAGAGTTTATTAGTATTTCGAGTTTTATAATAATTTATGTCCCCACATTTATCATAATTTTTTGAATTGTTGAAAATCTAACTAGCACATTGTAAGATAAAAATATTTATTACTGTCGGGATTTTTTGCCTTACAAAAGTTTGGCGACATGATTCTCTGAATGGAAGTCTAAACATAGTTCGAATTATGCGCTTTTGACTAATTAACACCCTTTCAATACTACATGAGTTTCCCCAAACATACAAACCATAAGCCAGCACAGAATGAACAGCCGCATAGTGGAAGGTTTTGATCGTAAAGGCATCGATGGAGTCTCTAAGCTGCAGAATGACATAGTTGCTGCGCGATAGTTTGCTGCAGACTGCCTCCGCTTGATCGTTCCAGGACAAATGTCGATCAAAAATAATTCCCAAAAATTTAGACGAGTCCTGTTGGATTAAGTGAGTTGAGCCCTCCCTCAGGAGTAAGCTTCTATCCTGAGTGGCACGAACTGGAGTGAAAACCATCAAACTGGTTTTTAAGCTGATCAAGCAAAGACCATTTTTCTTACACCATCCTGCAATATCTTCTATACATTTGTTGGCTCGTGAGTGAAGTGTCTCATAGCTCTGCCCAGCAATGATGGCTGACGTGTCATCAGCAAAAGGAGATAAATAATAGCTGTCATCAACAAGAATAGGCAAGTCATTTATGAATAACAAAAGGAGAATTGGACCGAGTACACCCGCTTGTGGAACTCCAACTGTGACAGATAGCCAATCGGAGAGTGATACTTGATCACCAACAGTTAGTTTAACAGCCTGAGTCCTATCAGACAAGTATGACTTGATCCACTCGAAGGCTGGGCCTCTTATGCCATAGTAAAGAAGTTTATCCAAAAGTAAGACATGATTTATGGTGTCAAAAGCCTTAGTAAAGTCAACAAAAATACCGACAGACTTTAATCTTGACTCAAAATTTGCTAGTATGGTGGCATAGAAAGATATTAAGGCATCTGCAGTTGATAACCCGGGTCGAAACCCAAACTGCCGGCAGGAGAGGATGATAAAATCATCCAAAAAACTTACAAGTTAAAGGCCTTTTCGAAGATCTTCGAAAAAACCGACAACAAGGCAATAGGTCTGTGATTATCCACTAGAGAAGTCTCTTCTTTTTTGTGAAGAGGTACAATAATGGCAGCCTTTAGTTCACTTGGAAAGTATCCATATTAAAAGGATAAATTTACGAGGTAGGTCAAAACAGGAACAACACTATCAACACACTCGCACAACAACTTACAAGGGATGTCATCTGCACCACAGGATTTCTTGCCCGTAACAGATTTAATAATCTCCAAAGTTTCATATTCCGTGAGTGGAGATAAGAAAATGGATTGAGATGAGCTTCTCCATGGCATTTCAGTATTTGTAGGGACCTGGAAATTCTTTGTGAGTTTGTGTGCCGAGTCAATAAAAGAGTAATTAACTGCATTTGCGATGTTCCTGGCACCAGTAACATTATTGCCATTGGTGGTAATTTGATCAGGAACAGTTTTTGATTTTTTGCTGGAGAAATTTGAAGTTGACCTTATAACTTCCCATGAGGTTCGTGATATATTAGATGATGTTATTATTTTCTGCGAGTTGTAGGCTTTCTTCGCTGTGGCAATATTCTTCCTATGAGATTTTAACCTAATTTTATAAGATGACAATAGTTCGAAACAGTTACCAGATTTAATTTGTGAAAACAGAAGACTTAGCTGTCTACCCTCATTTGCGTCTAGCTGTGTAGGAAAAACTCATGTTAAATAGGCTTTGGGAAGTGTCAAAAAAGTAAGTAAACCTACTCTCGATATCCAGCGTTTCCAGTGCAGATAACCAACGTTCTTTAGACAGTAGGTGATTAAAATAATTCACGTTCTCACGAGAAAAGGATCTAGATTTTACCAATGAACCTGCGGCTGGGTTCCCTTTTACCCTGTTGCCCAGGTCAAAACTCAAACTCTGCGCCCGATGGTCTGTGAATGTCAGATCCAAAGTTTTATTAGCTAACTGAGGAGCATTCGTGAAAACATTATCAATCAGAGTACAGGACGTTCCATAAATTCTGGAAGATTCGAAAAAAGCTTGTTTAAGATCATATGAGCCAAATGCATTCAAAGTATACATTGCTTCCTAACACTTAGAGTTAAAATCATAATCAAAATCACCACAAACGAACAATAAAGTATCAGGTTTACACAATAGTTTCAGTAATATTTCGAGAGATACGTTAAAGGTTGAAAAAACAGAATTTGGTGGACGATACAAACAAGACACTAAGATGTTTACATTGCTTACAGTTTTTATTATGGCAGCTGTACACTCAAAGTGATTTGGCAGAATCTTTATTTTCAGATATTTAGTATGAGTACTAAAGTCACTCCTTACAAAAATGGCTACACCACCGGCGCTAGAGTCTCTGCAAAAGTATGAAGCAATGTTGTAGTTATTAAGTTTAAAACACGTCGCTTCTGCATCTGTCATCCAAGTTTCTGTAATGCACAAAATTTCAGGATATTTCACTAAGTGCAAAAAAAGTTCTAATTCTGAAGCCTTAAGTCTGATGAAATTTGCAATCCTCACTTCATTCATGGAATTAATTTCCTCTGGCTCCACCAGAATAATTTTTCTTTCGGTTGTCGTAGGTACTGTATCTGGATCGCTGGTTACGGGCATGAAAAAACGTGAACCTTTTAACAGCTATGCCCTGTGGCCAGTTATTGGGCTGTGGTAAGTTTTCCTCAAGTTCTTTAGGGGCCATGACTTTAAATGCTCTATATTCACCAGACTTTACATCCGTAGTCTCAATGTTAAACTTGACATTCTGTCCAAAGTTAGCCTTTAGATATTCCAAAAGATCAGTCTGAGTAATATCAAGCGAGACCCTTGACACAGAAATCGTGGTAAGCGGTGTGGATGCCATCAAATTGCCGAGAACTGTATCGGACTTTTTTTCACCAACAATCGAATTTCTATTTTTCGGTTTAGCTGACTTATTTGGGGTGTGCCTTGCCTTATCATTAACATCTTGAGCCAAGATGATATATTTATTTAAGGTTTGTTGAGTAGTAGCTTGCATGACTGCATGGTTGACCCCCTGTGTAGATACAGGCGCAGCTATGGGCAAATGGTTCACTAAACTGGGATGGGAATCAGTTTCACTAGGAAATTTTAATTTGTTCATAGATTTCTGAAACTTCTGAAAATTTGATCTCTGCTGATTGACATGATCCATCAGAGATCCAAAATTGGCAGACATCGCATTACTATGTTTTTGTAAAGCTTCGGTAATAATTTTTGTAATAGATTGTTCGAAATTGTTTAGTCTAGTATGGTCATCTCTTACTGTTTTAGGACCCAAATCATGTTCTTCCCCGATAATCTTCATATTATTTCACAAGTCAGTGATATTCGAGTCAGACTCGTTCACTTTTAGAATCTTCAACCTTTCTTCTGTCGATTTAATAAGCTTACTCATATCTTCCACTTTGGCGCGATATCTTTTTATTTCTTTTTCACAATTTGAAAGCCATTGACTCATTTCAGCGATGTTTTTAAAAGTTGATTGAATGCAGTCGGGGCAGAAATGTTGAAGGGATCTTGCTTTAAGAATTAAAACTCGAATTTCAGAAGCGCCAACCTTACTGCAAGTTGCACATACAACCTTTTGGCAAATGTCGCAAGGGAGTCCAAATAACTGCGTCTTATCCTCATTCAAAACACATACCTGGAGCAGTTATGAACCATGATTGTAATTTTCTCTCTCTCAGCGACGGGTTCAGAAATAATTGAGCCGTTCCACGTATGTCGGCAATTGGCCACTACCAAAAGTACCAAAACATGAAAACACAAAACAAACAACAGTCAACAGTGATTCAATGAACACTTGTTCAATTTTCAGAGTTAAGAATCCAACCTGACCACGCTAGCAGCGATTCAGTGAACTGTTCAATTTTCAGAGTTCAAAGCCTAACTTGACCACGTCGGCGATATATTTCGTGATATTTCACAGTTTGTCCGGGAAACAAAGCAATTTGGCCTCCAACAATACTCTCGCAGGTAGAACAGACTCCAGGGCACAGGATTACTCCTAGCTCAACTTTTAAAGTAGACAAAAACAGGAAACCCTGACATGAAAACAGTGAGCAAACACAAACCTTATTTGGACATTTTATTACTTTAGTGGCAATTGCCTACTTCACTAAATGGCCTGAAGTTTTTGCGATCCCCAATCAATAAGCTGTTACCATAGCAGAGGTCCTCGTGAATAACCTATTCAGCAGATTTGGTGTTCCGTTAGAGCTGCACTCAGATCATGGACGCAACTTCGAATCCAAGGCTTTCCAGAAAGTCGGTGATTTACTCAACATCCATAAAACACAGACTACAGCCTTACATCCACAGTCAGACGGCACGGCTGAGAGTTTTATAAGAACATAGAAGAACATTTGTCAAAGGCCATAGATGAACATCAGAAAGATTGGGACTAACGCATACTACTATTTTTTATGGCATATAGATCAGCAGTCCATGACACGACAGGACTAACACCAGCCATAATTTTATTTGGAAGATAACTCCGTTTACCCTGTAACCTATTATTCGGAACGCCAGACAACCAGGATATGGAAATTCAAGATTACGCGGAGTCCTTTAAGGAAAAGTTACTATACATCCATGAATTAGTCAGAGAAAACACGGAGAAAGCCAGTGACCGAATAAAGACACGATATGATCTCAAAGCTAATTCTATGAGATTTCAGATGAGATAAAGTCTAGTTATATAATCCGCAGAGGAAGAAAGGAAGATCTCCCAAGCTAACGCCAGTATGGAAAGGGCCCTATACAGTCATTAAAAGAATTAATGACGTAGTTTATAGAATTCAACGTGGCCCCAGAAGCAAACTGAAAGTTGTCCACCTCTACAGGCTGAAATCATATCATGATCGGGACGATCAGGTTTAAGAGGAAGGCAATGTCACGGCTAGCAACCATCCGAAGAACCAGCCTTGTCGCGTCTATGTATGAGTCTTCGCTGGCCGCGAAGATTCAGGAACTGTGGAATTCTCTCGATATCCTGGTCGAGAATCATATAGAGTGGCCTCGCTTCTTCCGGAGTATTCGTGATAGACTTTAGATTGTATATAAATAGCAGGCAGAAAGCCTGTGGAGTTAGCTCGGGAGTTAGTTAATCAATGAGTGTTGAATTGTAAAGAGCTATTAGTTGTAAAGTTATAAAACTAGTTTAGTGCGTTTAATTGTATAGAGTGATAAAGAATAAAGACAATATTAGTTTAAAATAGTAAAAGCAGTAATTTCGTTTAGAACCCACGGGAAAACGTATATCTACGGTTGAAAACGAAATGAGCTCAGTTCGATACCGGTATTAAGGCGAAAAATTAAAGTTGCATATTGCAGTTATGTGAAACAAATTACTGCCATGAGGCTTACAGCCAATTGCAATAAAAATAACTCAATTAATTATCAAAACATTGACAAAATGAATTCTCTACTCGAGATAATATCAGGTTGGATAATGAAGAAAACAAGTATCTCTAACGCAATTATGATAAGAGATAGAAATAGATATGATACACGATAATTGATAACCTACAGCTGATTATCGGTGAGCTCGATAAGCAAACACGGTAATATCAGTATTATCAGTAACCTAAAATGAGAAATAACGGTAATAGATACGAAATAGAAAGCAAACGACCTACGGTCGTTTAACAGTAAGTTCATGTATCAAAATAATAAATAACAATAATAGGTATGATATATGTAGGCAAACTACCTACAGTCGTTTAGCGGTAAATTCATTAACTCAAACCGTAAATATCGATAATAGAGACAATAAACGTTAATTATTTAAAAAAAAAGGAGATCCTACTTGTATCTAGTAGATTTACAAACATAGAATCCACCGGGGTTACCTGCGCAGCTACGTCTCCACCATGTGGTCGTATTGCCTCGACGAAAGGCCCCTATCCGGCTAAATGGAACCGGAAACTCTCTAGAGCGGCATAGAAAAGGTCGCTGGCGGACGTTCAGCTCCATGGCTCACGGACGGTCACGCAAGATCACGGCAGGTCACAAAAGGTCCCTAATTAAATTATAAATCATTTTCTATAGTCAATATTACAAACCTTTCTTTTATAGGAGTAGCAACCACGCTAGTCCTTAAACATCTTTATCAGTATCAGACAATACGGCCGATAGTTTCAGAACATACACCTGACAGTATGTTTGCCAATTAATTTCACTACAAAATCAGACGATAATTAGACCATTACACGCTATCAGTTCCCCCTCACACCACATCTGTCAAAAAGGCACTCCAAACGGAGTCATCCTTCGAGCGACTCGGAACAGCGTTCCTTGATATTGGTGGATTGTACTCAGGAGTAAGGTAGCGAGGGTATCGACAACACAAATTCACCAGTAAAAGGGAATAATCGCACTACTGGATTTTGTAACATTTACAACCTTACAATCTGTGTCTTCATAATCTGGCTAACTCTAGGATTTTTCCTTATAATCTCTGTGTTTAGTGTTTAACTTTTATATGATATATGTTGTTCTGTTTAGTATAAGACTATCATAGTTTTCAGCTGTTGTTTTTTTGTTTACTTTTTTAATTTTTTTTTTTGTAGTATAATATATTTTTGTTTCCTACAATTCTGTTTTATTGTATAGAATTTAATAAAAAAATAAAATTACAAATTTTCAATATTTTGTTGTATTTTCAACACTTCTAGGAGTGAAACAGAAAAAATTTAATACACTATGTGAAAGGGTTAACTGCTTAGGTTCTGTTGGACAATTCAAACAGACCAAGTAAATTTTTGATTTGGTTCTAAACCTTCTACATTTCATATCCTACTGTAGGAGCATAACATGTTGGCAAGTAATTATAACAACATAGAAGTCTCTTTTAAAATGAGTATATTTAAATTTATTTCATATCGTAATGGCATAATCAATAAAATCGGACTTTTCTTTTGTCTTCCATTTCTTTCTTCACGTTTTTATTTGAAAATTCTGAACCCCCAGTGTTCAAGCCACTGCATTCATTCCTGTAATAGTGCAAGGCTGGTTATCCAACTTACAAGTCTGTTCTCAAAACCGACGTCTATTTTAACAGCATCTGCTTTCATTTTCATTTCCAAGTCACCACTAATGGCTAACAATGGCATGTTATTTAACCCAACTCTTCTATTTTATATAATTACGAGTCGTGTCAATATTTTCTGACCTAAAGCCTACACTTAATGACACCGAGTGATAATAAAATTGCGGTCTTGAAAAGCGTGGGTAAAATATTCAACGTTTAATAGTTTCACAGTCTAGATCCGGCTCATAATTTTCCTATTAAATTATTATCGTTTTGTGACGTGCGTTAGAGTTTATTATGATGTCGTCTCGTTTCTATAGCTGAGATGACTTTGGTTTTGATAACAGTGTGGAGCGGATTGGTGTTAAATTGTCCTTCCGCTTCGTCTCCTCGATTATACCCCGAGCGACAGGCGATTTTCTAAATATTGGTGAAGGTGACTATCTCAATTAATTAGTTACTGCCAATCCAACATAACTCATGCCGCATGAGTTTAGTACTGAAATGATCAATGAGTCACTTACTGGCTGCCACCTAATTGAACAGAATTTCATCTGTGGAATCTATTTTCTTATCATGTGGCATCGGTTCCGTGGTGACTTTTTCTTTAGTCATGAATCAGGGAGAATTTAATTGAATTTTAGATCCCTGCCACCAGCATAGCAAAAAGACACAGGTTCCTCTGCTAGATCTTTCTTATGTACTACGGATTCAGCACGCAACTTCCAAATGAGACAAAAATATAAGTGGATGATTCCTCGTCCTCCAGGCACCACTTACATTCCGCAGCAGATGAAAATGCATGTTTAAGCGGCAATGCACTGCTAGGAGCCTTATATCCCCCCTCTACAGAGCCTGGATGACCCACATCCTACAAGGCACTAAGTCTCTCAACAGTAGCGCAGCCTGCATCATTCCTGGTGAAATTCGCTATAGATATCTGGCCCACACATTCATTACATTTCTTAGGATGGTAGTAGACCTCATTAGAATCCTGCTCTGCATTTAAGTGTCCCGGATTCCATACAAGGGCGACCTTTTTATGCCCAGCCAAAACCAATACATGCCTACTTCAGCGCAAAATGAACTCTATCAGACTCAAGAGCCGACCTAGCTGCTCTGATGTTTGAGCTAATGCAAATCTACTTTTCCCTGAAGGTTTTTAACAGTTTCTCAGATTCGCATTTGAGAATCGCATACATCAGGGACTGTAACCCGGTTGCGTAAGTTCCAAGAGCGGAAGCAAATTCCGTTCCTTCAGTTTCTCCATACACATCCACTCCAGTAATATTATTTTTCATATAAATGAATGAGGTTAATTTATCCGCAACTTTCTTTCTCCATGGATTGGTTTTGAATGACATCACATCATCTATGAAGACGAGGTTTCTAACCATGTAGCATTAGACGGTAGCTTAAAAGGTGACTAATTGAACAGGGCTTCATATATGGAATCCCTCTTCTGATCATGCAGAATCATGGTTTATGCGCTACAGGGTAAATTTTTTGATAGTCCCCTTCTAAGAGAGTTGGCTATAGATGGACAATATTTCACCTATGCAACTACTTCTGGATACTGTCCTCATAATTGCCGTCATCAAGGAGTTCTAAGATTTGGCAGAAAAAATCAATGAAGTCACTTGTCCGTTCATTCAGCACTGGTTTAGATGGCGACATGTGTTTTAGATATCAATCAGTGAGTAACTACCTCCGACTAAAGGAGTTGGATCAATCTAGATAATATTTCACCTATGGAATCGCTTTTTGAGTTGACTCTAACTAGACATTACTTGTTTGTATTATGATCTTGTAGTCAGAGTTAATGACTATCAGTTGAATTATCCTTTCATCTTCCTTGATTTGTTTCAAAACTTTTTTAAACCAGTTAAACCTCTTCCTTTTCAGTGCCATTTTTTCATGGTGAGGTTTTTGACATCTTTGTTCAACTTCATAAGATGATAAAAAAATTCTTCCTTCCTCACCAGATATTTTACTTTTATTTGGAGTTGTTTCATTATTTTTATCTGATTCTGAATCTAGCTCAGTTGCTTCAATGTTTTTATTTTTTCTTTTTAAAAGTTCAGTAATAGATATTGCTAACACTGGCTTAATTCGAGGATCATTAGAGTATAGATCTTTGAAGTCATCGAAATACTTCTATCTGTACTTTCTTGATCACTTAAAATTTTATGATACATTTTCTACATGTTTCTCCATTTTTCATCGCATTTCTTCCCTGATTTTTAATTTTATGATTCATTAGTTCTTTCTGTCCTTATTACGTCCCACTGTACGTTAGGGATTGAAATTCTTATGGGTTTTGTATGCTGTAATAAGGCATTTCATCATAATTTTGGGATGTAGATGACGTGCTCGGCTGTTCATTTGTTTGAAAATCTTAATCTCATTAATAATAATATTTTCATCTTGATTTTCATTTAATACATTTTTATCTGGTTTTATAGCATCGTCACCTTCGTAGCGGAATTTTTTTGAATTTTCCAAGGAAGCGTGATGCGAGCAAGATAAACTTTTTCCTTCAGATATTTCATCCAAATATCCCAATTGGGCCATGCAATATTTTGACTTGCAAAATAACCAGAATCTTACTTTTATTTTTTCTCAAAAGTCCAATAATTAGCATAGGTCCAGCATGCAGATTTATGGAAAGTCATTTTTATAACTCCCATTCGAAAATAAATCGTCCCGGATGAGTTTTTTTTTTTGAAGGAAGGCCCTTAAGTACTTTCCATTAAACAGCAATAAATTCCGAATATATGTCTAAAATTTCATCAATGTTGCTCAAGTGGTTTGGCCATAATTTGATAAGTAGATTTTTGACTGCGGTGGTAGGTAGGCCCTTAAGGGCATTCCATTAAACAGTAATAAATGAGCCTTGAGCATAATATGTTGAAAATTTCACTTATTTTGCTTAAGTGGTTTGACCATAATTTGAGTAGTAGATTTTTTGAATGGTGGTAGAAGCCCTTAAGGAATTTCCATTAAGCAGTAGTAAGTCCCGAACATTATACTGAAAATTTCATTAATTTTGCTCAAATGGTTTGACCATAATGTGATAAATGGATTTTTTAATACGGTGGTGGGTCGGCCTTTAAGAGCATTCCATTAAATAGTAATAACCCTCGAATATATGTCTAAAATTTCATCAATTTCGCTCTAGTAGTTAGGTCATAATTTGGTAAGCAGATTTTTCAATATGTTGGTAGGTAAGTCCTTAAGGACTTTCCATTAAACTGTGATAAATCTCGAATATATGTTGAAAATTTCAACCTGTTATGCTCAAATGGTTTGGCCATAATATGACAAGTAGAATTTTCAATGTGGTGGTAGGAAGGCCTTTAAAGTATTTCCAGCCTTTAAGGACTTTCCATTAAATAGTAATGAAGTGGTTTGGCCATAATTTGATAAGTAGATTTTTCAATATGATGGTAGGTAAGCCCTTAAGGACTTTCTATTAAACAGTCATAATTCTTGAACACACGTCGAGAATGTCACCAATTTGTCTCAAGTGGTTTGGCCATAATTTGATACGTAGATTTTTCAATATGGTGGCAGGGACTTTCTTAAGGTCGTTCCAATAAACAATAATAAATCTCGAACAGATGTTGAAAGTTTCACTAATATTGCTTAATTGATTTAGGCATCCTGTGATAAGTAGGTTATTCAATATGATGGTAACCCTTAAGGACTTTCAATTAAACAGTAATAATTCTCGAACACCCGTCGAAAATGTCACCAATCTGGCTCAAGTGGTTTGGTCATAATTTGATAAGTAGATATTTCAATATGGTGGTAGGTAAATTCTTAAGGTCTTTCCAAAAAAACAATAATAAAACTCGAACATATGTTGAAAATTTCACTAATATTGTTTAAGTGATTTAGTCATCCTGTGATAAGTAGGTTTTTCAATATGATGTAGGTAAGCTCTTAAGGACTTTTCATTAAACAGTGATAAATCTCAAACATACGTCGAAAATTTCACCAATTTGGCTCAAGTGGTTTGGCCATAATTTGATAGGTAGATTTTTCAATATGGTGGTATTAGGTAAGTCCTTAAAGATTTTCCAATAAACAATAATAAATCTTGAATATATGTCTAAAATTTCATCAATTTCGCTCTAGTAGTTGGGTCATAATTTGGTAAGCAGATTTTTCAATATGTTGGTAGGTAAACCCTTAAGGACTTTCCATTAAACAGTGATAAATCTCGAACACATGTCGAAAATTTCATCAATTTTGTTCAAGTGGTATGGTCATAATTTGATAAGTAAATTTGTCTATACGTTGGTAGGTAAGCCCTTAAGAACTTTCCAGTAAATAGTAATAATTCTCGAACAGAGGTCGAAAAAATCACCAATTTGGCTCAAGTGGTTTGACAATAATTTGATAGGTAGATTTTTCAATATGGTGGTAGCTAAGTCCTGAAGCACTATCCAATAAACAATAATAAATCTCGAACATATATTGAAAATTTCACCAATATTGCTTAAGTGATTTAGTCATCTTAAGATAAGTAGGTTTTTCAATATGTTGTAGATAAGCTCTTAAGGACTTTCCATTAAACGGTGATAAATCTCGAACATTATTTTTGCTCAAGTGGTTTGGCCATAATTTGATAAGTAGATTTCGCAATAGTGATTGGGAGCAGGCCTTTTAAAGGCAGATGTTTTAAATCGAGTTTCGAGTTTCAACGGTTCGTAATCTTATCACTTATAAAGTACTACTTATATCGTTGAAGTTTATTGACATAATTTGTCCTCCTTTTAAGGTATCAGTCTCGGAACCAAGGGATGACGACTTTCTTAAGGCGTTACAAAATTAAGTTGTCTTGCCACTTAATCCAAAGCCTGGATATTCTAAACGGGAATATCGTAAAAATGGAATTCTCGAGTTTGAAATGCTCAGTGGAGGAATGTAGATAGACAAAGAGATTTCTAAAGTGGATCTCTCTTCTCATTAACCACTTGTGGGAATTGCGTGCTGAAATATTCAACAAGATACTTAAAACACCCTGTATATTATGCGTAAATCCGGTGCATACATAATTATAATATTAAATCTTTAGTTGACATCAGGACGACTACAATAGTATTTCTATTTATAGATCGGTTATGGTTTTTCGTGATGTTCTATCTAGATGTAATTATTGTCCTACACGATCATAAATAATGCACCACGTGAACCGAGTTTTTCCAATAACTCATTTATACGGCTATATACAATGTCAAATAGTGAAATACTTACGATAGGCGGATACTAAATACATGAAAGTCATTGAAAATGCACTCGAAAAATAATTTGCAAAAGTACATTTCTGAAGCTCTTATTGCAAAATTTGGGTTGGGTAGGTCAGAAACACACATAACACATAGAAGGTATTCCTCATGAATTATCCGTGTAATCTTGAGTAGCTGGTATTCTAACTTTCCGCTTCTTGTTAGCGATATCATTTTTCGAATTTCTTGGATCTGGATTCTACGGATATCCGATTGCTATAATAGCCGGAATATTAGAATTGCGGTTTCTTACTATGCCGATTGGAATATTCCGAGCTTTTGCAATGCACTGAGTGGAATTGAAAAAAAAAGTTCCTTGGCAGTGTTTCCGGGAGGAAATAGGAGGCGATAATTGTGAATGTATGAAATGATACTAAGAGATCCTATAGCATGGCTAATTGCATAGTTTTGTAATTACTCCTTCGAAAAATGGAATATCGTGGTGCTACTGATAACAAGGCAATATGGCGTCAATATAATGATTTGTTCACTAGTTTCGAATTATGCTACGTAGCGTAATCATTTTATGGACTAAACGTCTTGAAAATGTACGGACTCAATTAAATTTACTTAGATATGTATGCATACTATTGCAAACAAAGAATAACGTAATTTATTTAATATTTCCTGAAACCAGCAGGATGCTTTTTATAAAATAATTTAATGACTTTTTTTTCAGTGGGCCTACTAGGAAGAAAATATATAAAACCCTACCTCAGGCGTTCATTTATCTACCATCTATGGTAATGCAAAAAAAATAAAAGATATATGACCTTTGATATATTTGATAATATACAACTACTAATTACATTAGACCTGACCTTTCGGTTGCAAAACAGCGGCGTTATAAAAAGAAGAGGAGTCGAAAAACAATTTCAAAAAATTTGTTATTTTAAATCATTTGAAAAATTAGTGTTTCCTTGAAATTATAATTGCATATATAATAATAAATATGTACACATTTTAAACTGTTGTTTGCTATTGAATTATCGTATAGCTTACGAGGTGATCGAAAATATTATCTCTTGTAACGGTAAGGCATTTTCATGGAAAATACAGGTAATTAAATTTAAAGTAATAAAGTTGAAGTAGCGTCATTTGTTATATAAAGTTTATTCTCTAAAAATACAATAAAAATTTCTAAACTGCTCAATTTTAAATTTCTGTAGTTTGAAAACGAATTGGCGGACTTTGATGAGCTTTTCTATAACTAACTATAAGATATGTATTTCGATATTATTCGAGACTAAGAAGAAAGTAGTTCAAAAATTGAAAACATTTAAGCTGTTGCCTTTGGGTCAGTACTTGCTGGTTGTATTATATAATAAGCGCAATTTGAAGCTCCAATCAATATCCTGAGATGATCTGGTCAGTTTTTGAATTGAAGCCTTTTGGCAAAAAAAAATATTTTTTACAAAAGCGTTCTTTTTTATGAAATTTCAAGGCAAAAACCTTTGAATATACAGTTTATCAAAATAGGTAAAAAGTTGCTATAGGTATAAAAGCGTCATAGTAGCTAATGGTAATGTCAAATTTGTTAGTTTCGTCATTCAAAGGATCCCGCAATATTTAAATGGAAATTTGACCACTGAAAATGAAGCAAATTTTTTTTGACCTGTGTCAAAATCGGGATAGAAAAATGCTTACTCAGGTTTAGTTAACCAGTTGTTAAAAATGCAGTGTCAAAGAGGTACAATAATGGTCTTTCTCGGGCAATAGGATGGGGGAAAACTATAGAGTTCATTCCGGGGTGAAAAATTACTCATTGCCTTGCTGTTTACTGCATTATTGTCACTAACTGTACAAAATACTAGGTAGCAAATTTCTTCCAAATTTTCTCTTATGGTCTTGATAATAGTATATAAGATTCCTGAATCAAGTTTAGCTGCAGGAGATATATGAATTAGATCTTTAAGACTTGAACAAGGGCTTTTTGAGGCATAATTGCTCTAAATATCACTGACCCCAAAACTAGCCGATACCGATGTAACGGAATATTAGCTTATTCCGCTCCACTAAATTCAGTTTAATTACGAATGATTTTCGATGTTTGGTATATGAATCGCCAGTGACATCTATTCGTGAATAGGTATATTTCGTACAAATAATTATTTAAGAAGCTCAGGTACGCTGGTTTATACCTACAATTTGTGGATTTGTTTCACGGTAGATTACTATGTTCGGTAGCGACATCTATACGGGAACGGGCTTATCTCATGTAGTTGGTAATTGGAGAGCATTGTACGCTATTTAATACCTACAAATTATGCATTTAATTTAATATTGATTACTATATTTAGTATATATTAAGTATTTCTTTGCTTTGACGCCGCGTGCCCTATAGTGGTAGTCACATGATATAAATCATCCAATTAAAGCATCAAAATCATAATAGGTTGAACGTCTTGAATTTTGAAAGCAAGGTCGTTTCATCTTGGTGGCGACGCTTTACCGGGTGAGTGCTAGTTTTTGATCTTGAAATATTTTATTCATCTTGCATGTATTTCACTAATGTTTTCATCTTTTGAATACATAATTAATAATTGTTTTTGATTCGCTTAATCATATTCTGCTAAAGCAAGAATTTCGCATTTTTATATTACACCTTTGATTAACTTATAACTTCAATAATCTTAATTTTTTGGTAGTGACCGTTGGGTTAAGATACCGATTTGTTGGTGGATAATTGCGTATTTCATTAGTCAAATTCATGTAATTTGATAACGGTTTGGTCCAAATTTACAGAGAACGTAATTATTTCATCGTTTAGCGGTCACGCACTTTATCTTACGTATTTTCATTCAAATTGAACAGTATTATTTGGGAAATTCTTGGAGTAAGTTTTATATAATCCTGTAAAGATAGTAAATTGATTTTTTAGTAGAATTTCTCTGAATTTTCCCTCATAGTATTGTTAGTTTTAATATTTCTTCCTTTCAGGATTATTTCATTAAAATTTCAGTTTATTTGTAACATCAAGCACTTGCCCTGTCGCGTCTCAACACTGATGTATCGACTTTAATTTACATTTATGAGAAGTTAAGCTCACATGTGTAAATTTACCTGTTTCTTTTTCTTTATCGTTTATCTAAGTTCCTATCTCAATGCGAGATAGTGATTACCTTATTTTTATCTTTAATTAATTGAGGTGTAATTACGCTCAATTATCGTTTATGTGGTAAGGGCCATATAGAAGAGTAATAGAAATTACTTATTTGGAGTTATAAGACTCGTTTATAGAGAGGTTGTCCCACTATTTTTCTATTTATCATGAAATTCAAGTTATCTTTTATTTATATTTGCCGAGAGCCACTGTTTGGAACGTATTTCATAATTTTCTTTCGACTTTTCAACTTCAGTCATAATTTCTTTTGAATTTCATATCTTAAAGTAAAGAAAAAGAATATCTTGAGTAACAGTAATTATTTATAATTTTTGCTTAAGAGTAGTTATTTATAATTTTTGCTCAACTTAAAATTGTAATTTAAGTTCTGATTATACCTGCTGTAACCAGTAAATTTTCAAATTATTGATTGCTACCTCCTAAGTAACAGTCTAACTGAGGTCCACATGATATTTCCCTGAACATTAGTTAATTAGCAGTATACGCTGGTCTAAGACTTGTCTATTTCTTTCATGTTACGACTGATTGGAGACGTCGACGACAGCTGTACCGTGCAAATTGGTGGGATCCGTCACATGGATTACCTGTAAGTCCTGGATAACCCTAACTCAATTGAACTTAGGTACAGGCAGAAGCGGTTCCAGTGGAGGTCCCAACACGATCGCATGGTTACAGAATAACTGAACGAAGTTAAGTATCAGTCAGTCAGAAGAAAAATTGATTGTTAAGACCAAGGACCTGTTATTATTAATTTTTTTAATCTTTTAATTTTCATTCTCATTGCTAGTCAATTATTTCAAAAAACTATATTTCAAACAATTAGATAAGTTATATTTACATCCTATTATATAGATTTCAATTTTTCAAATTTCATCAGTCATATTTGTAAATCAATTATAAATTTATATATTATTAAAATTCCCTTGTTTAATTTATCGCAAGATCGAGCTCGGTGAGACACGAATTATAAGGGAAAATTTCTGATATTCTCCTCTTTATAGTTATTGATCTTTAAGTATTTATATTCAGTTCGCATTGTCTCTAGGAACTCTGGCGCTCAAAATATAAAAAAAAATCAGTTAATAAAAGAAACAACTCCTCAAAAATATAATCTCATACTTATTTAAATTAAACAAATTAACTTTCGCTACAAATTAGTGTCCAACTCAATTTATCCTTACAAATTGGCAACTGAGCTAGTATTTCATTACAAAGTGACGCCCAACTGATCAATTCGTTACAAACATACAATCAAACACGCACCAAAACTTGCTGTAACATTAAGATATTCCACAAAAGGAACAGGTTTTGAAGTACGAAATATATGGCTTTACGTATTTACAAATACGCCTAACAATATAAATTGTATAGCTAAATATACAGCGAAATATTAGGTACAAATTTCACACACATAAAAGCACATAAATAGTTCCGATTTCAGAAAAATTCAAGAAAATAACACTAATGACTGCAGACATTATCGTTAAATTCTCAAACTAATCGTTTGCAGT
>JAEQML010060855.1:0-26549 GCA_016904865.1 Pissodes strobi | reverse complement strand
TTAACAATCAGAGCGATAAAATGTAAAGACTCAGTCAAGAAACACTACACTTCCGCTCCTATTTGATTGATTTTACAAATTAAAGCTCTTCTTACTAAATCTGCTATCGTATATCATAACTGCATTGTATTCCCAGTGTTAGAAAGAGAAATCAATGGGTCAAAGCTGCTTTTTCACATTTTCGTCAAAATAGAACAAAACTACGTATATCGATACATTTTTAAAAATGTTTTCGATGGAAGAGGAAGAGATATTCTAGGTGGCCTGATTTATTTGAAATATTCTGTATCTTCAGTAGATAATTTTACTTTTAACCAGCTTATTTATAGCTGTTTGTACATCTCGACTCTCTCAATTCTATTCAATTAATACTTAATTTCCCCCTGTACCTGTACGATGCCCTACAGAAGCCACTGTCAAGAAAAATTTGGAATATCCTCGAGAGCAATAAAACCTAATTTAATATACAAACCCTTTACAGGAGGGTCGCAATACCTATGCATATTATCGAAACTATTTATATAGACAATTCAGGTATGTCCCTTATAGAGTGGTTATCTCACCTTGAAAACAGCTGAAAGTAGATGGTTACAATAGCGACCCTTCCTGGGACCCTTCAATAATATTTATATGTTCACAACAGTGCGGTGCACTTGGGACACACAAGATATTTATGTAAAAATAGCAATTTCTTATTTTATCTGTATATTTATTACAGAATTGAATAGGTACATACTAAGGGTAATTATTGTCAAAACAGTATTGACGTATAATAGGCTCTTAAATAATCAAACTTACATTAAATAGGGTGCAACGGCTAATACCTATTTTTATTTACCATAAATATTTTCATTCAATAGTCAAAAAATAGTTCAATATCTGAGGAACTGTCACTTTCACCAGGATTTATAATTCAACTAGAACACGCAGATCTGAATCTGCACCAACTACGACAGCTGATCGTCCGTGACTGACTTTACTATGCAAAATACGCATTTTGGTGAAAATTACATCTTTTTATCACAGTCAATAATTCCTAAAATATGGCATTTTCTGAAAAATCGAAGATGTCGGTGGTTTTTTCATAATTTAAGGGTATTCCTCACGTTGGATTTTTCTGGAGATATACAGGGGGACTCAAGGAACGTATTGCAACAGGAATCATCTTTCTAATAATTATTTCTCTCTGGAACCAAATTTCTGGAATGAATTGATCTATTTCTCACATTTTTTCTTCTTTAATTACGGGGCATATGCAATTACGCCATTTCTCTGCGTTTACTTGTGTCATAGTATAGGCAAATTATCCAGAAGATGTGTCAACATTACAAAAAGCTATAGATCTTCAAGCTCAATGACCCTGTTAACCGAACAGGCACCCTGTGGATCCAATGGAATGGAATGGAAATCAAGGTGCGCGTCCACCTTGATTTCTTTTAAGACGTGGGCTGATTTTACAGGGTATACAAAACTAAAAAGTTTATTTTTTCGTAATTTTTTCAATATAGAGATTAATATCTCACCGACAGGGATCTCCAAGATCAGTCATTTTCAGTCAAGTAAAGCCGATATCTACCAAGAAGGTCAAGGTTAGTGCTATGTTACTTTCGGCCTATCTATATTGGAGACTCTCTTCAATGCCATATTAATGAAGATGTTAATGCAATTTTTTCCGTCTACTAATAAGGATCTTACTTAAGGTCTTAAGAACTTAGCCGGAGTGTTACGATTTGATGCAACTGCAAAGACCGGTCCTACAGAATTAGCGATCAATTTCCAGCCGGAAGCATTTCCAGTTTTCCTTGATGGGCCATATGATACACTTTCTTTGGGATGATGATATTTTGCAGGGCGATTTTCCGATTTGATGCCCCTGCTTTGAGATTATAACATTCTGTCAGTAGAATGGTTCTTTAGAATTTAGAGCGTATTCATGTTTTCCTTGACACCATCTGCTTAAGGTCCATTTGCCACAACGGCTCTGAGATGATAATATTGTCTCAGCTGGTCAACCTTCTTATTTGATGCAGCTGCTTCGATGTGGTAACATGATCCTTCGGAATTCAGCGATCGATTCCCAACTTTAATCAATTTTATGTTTTCTTGGCACTTCTTCAGAATTTAGTAACTTATATCAAAGTCTATTTCATGTTTTCCTTGACACCACCTGCTGAATGCCCATCTGTCTCAGCTGATCAACCTTCAGATTTGATGCAGCTGCTTCGATATGGTAACCTGATCCTTCAGAATTCAGCGATCGATTTCTACCTTAGATCAATCTCACATTTTCCTTGGAACTCTTTAGAACTGACCAGAGCCTATTTCATGTTTTCCTTGACACCATCTGCTTAATGCCCATTTGACACAATGGCTCTGAGATGATAATATTGTGTCAGTAGAACAACCCTCTAATTTGATGCAGCTGCTTCGAGATGATAATCTGATCCTTCAGAATTCAGCGATCGATTTCCAACTTGGATCAATTTCACGTTTTCCTTGGCACTTCTTCAGAATTCAGTGACTTATTCACAACCAGAGCCTATTTCATCTTTTCCTTGACAGCATCTGCTAAGTGCCGATTTGCCACAGCGGCTCTGAGATGATAATATTGTGCTACTAGAACAATCCTTCGATATAGTAATCTTATTCTTCAAAATTCAGCGATCGGTTCCTAACTTCGATCAATTTCATGTTTTCCTTGGCACCATCTGCTCAAGTCGATTTAACACAGCGACTTTGAGTTAATAATATTGTGTTAGTAGAACAATCCTCCGCTTTGATGCAGTTGCTCTGAGATGGTAATCTGATCCTTCAGAATTTAATATCATGTTTTTATTGACAACTTTTGTTCATATGTCAATTTAATGCAGCTGAACAAATTGTGAATTCAGGGACTAATTGCATATATTTATAGTGTTGCATCTGCAATAATTATTATATGCTATCAGACCGCAGTTAGTTCAGCTTTGCCTCTCCACACCCATTGGTTGGATTAACTTTCGATATGACTCAGTAATTTCGGCTTTTTCTTTAATAATTATGAATGTCCTGGTACTTTAAGCTCAAGAACACATTATCATGTCCGTCCTTTTAATTTCCATCGATTCCGAATACGGAAAGCCAGGGCCATTCCTCAAACTAAATCTCCTAGCGTCCTTCCACGGGTTCGGAGCAATTGTTTATTTCTCCTAGAGAAACTACTGTCGAGATAAATTTCAAGATAACTAAATGGATCCTTCTACATCGCGAAACTCACGAAAAAGAAAAAGAGCGCTTTAATTTTATTTACCCTGTAAAATCTCGGATTCTTCTTGTCATAAAATAAATCAGGGTCTTTTATCGTAAGACTTCGCTTTTTATATTATGTTTCCTAATGCTACTCCGTCGTTCCGACTCTGCCGCCTTAATAAAATAAATACGGGATTCCGGAAACTTAGTTTGTTCTGCTGGATGTGTTCGACCTTTTCGAGTTGTTTGATTTATTTGACCCATAAAATAAATAAACGACTCGGCAAAGGACAAAGCCAATATTTATATTTTACTGAAATATCACAAATTGGGGAGGGATTGAAATAATTAAAATAGGGAGTAATTAAATTTCCCAAAAGGAATCACAATATTTTACTAAAGCATTTACTCAAAAGCAGAATATTTATGTGAAGTTTTAAAACAGATCCACAGACATGGCAGTTAATCATACATTTTCTGTTATATATCAAACGGCTGAAAAAAATGGGCTAGTGAGTGGCTCGATCATTGTTTTCCCGAAGGTCGTTGGCATCATTGACAACAGATGGTTGTTCTTGAAGTTGAAAGAATATGTGATTAGGAATTTTTGTACTACTGTCAACGAGTAGAAACATACGAACCTAAGTAATTCGATGTCATGTCGTTCAAATAAAGCAGAGATCGAGCAACCAAATTCATTTGTTGCTTGTACAGACGACCTAGCGAACACCAATAGAAACGACTTTTCTCAAATCTTGGCAATAAAATTGATTTTCTGCAGGTCAACTATCCAACGGCAGAAATTGTCATAGGAGGAGACTTCAACGTACATAACATCGACTGGTTGAAACACTCCAACAAAAACGATGATGAAGAACGAAAAGCCGAGCCTTTTGCTAAAAGTTACGAACTTGACAGAAAGAAAAAAATTAATATCACAAATAAATCAAAGTAAATACAGAATATTAAAAATAACCATTATTTAAGAAAATATAAATTCAAGGAATAGAAATACAAATTGCTCAATAATCTTGTTTGAATCAATTAGATGGACCATCAGAACCGGAATCGATGTACACCCCAGCTGGTTGGCGAACCTACCAGGAAGTCTGAGCGGCAAAAAGACTTTGATAGCCTCCTGGATCTATTCTAAACAACTACTCCTAACCTCTACACCGTAACTGTCCAACCTCCGTTGGGCTCATCAGACCACAATCTCATCTCAGCAATCTGTGAACTTGCTATCAAAATACAGGAGCCACAGGTACCCTGAAAGGTTTGGCACTACAAATCTGCAAAGTGGCGTGATCTTCGCGAGTTTTATCTTTTTTTCCTTGGAAAGATGTTTGCTTTAGGAATCAAAATACCCCTGAATCTGTTGATGAGATAACTCATGTTATCCTAGCTGGTATGGAAGCTTTCATCCCCTCTTCTATGAAACGTAACTCAAACAGTAAACCATGGTTTGAGAAAAACAACTCAAGATCAGTCAAAGCTAAAAATGCATGGCGCCGAGATCTGGCAGCCGAAAATCGAAATATATTCGTCACGACTAGAAGCCAGTGTAAGCGGACCATTGACAAGAGCAAGGAGGGATATAACCAGCAAGTCAAGAATACGCTTCTCAACTATCCTAACGGATCAAGTTCCATCTGGTCAGTTGCCAAAACTGGCATCAGTGTTTCTCAAAGACGTCAATCCCACCACTGACCAAAATGATGGATCAATAGCGCAAACGGCAAAAAAAAGCGAACATTTTTGCCGAAATATTTGCATCAAATTTTACCTTAGATCATCAAAGAAAGACTCCCCCAACTATCCTGAGACTGAATTCCTCAAAGCCAAGTCTGGTATTTCGCCAACGCGAAATGAAACGAATACTCAAAAGCCTATACACTAACAAGGCCACAGGACCGGATGTCGTTCTAGCAATAGTGCTTAAGAAATGAGCTGCTGAACTAACAGCTCCACTATGCAGGCCTTTCTCCCTATCATACAGAACTGCATGCTTTCCTTCTAGCTGGAAATGTGTTCAAGTGCAACCAATCCTCAAGAAAGGTAAAAAACAATTCCAAATAACTACCATCCAATTGCCTTGGGGGACCAAGTAAAGTAATGGAGAAACTGATCAACGAACAGCTCTTAAAATATCCCGAATCGGCAGGCATTATAAGCGATCGCCAGTATGGCTTCCGTATGCACAGATCAACGGGAGATCTCCTGACTTACGGGACCTACCTGCGGACCAAAGCCATCGAGAGCCACGGCGAATCTCGTGCAGTGGCTCTCGACATATCCAAAACATTTGATAGGGTATGGCATGACGGATTGTTAAGCAAGTTGACAGTATACCGACTACCACCAGCACTGCTTCTATGGCTTTTCAGTTTCTTAAGGGATCGAAGCATCCAATTTGGTATTGATGGACATCTCTCGGAGGAATTTAAAATCAATGCCGGAGTTCCTCAAGGGTGTATATTATCTCCCACACTGTTCCTACTCTATATAAATGATCTCTTAGACAGAACAAACAATTCTATTTACAGCTTTGCGGACGACAGCATTCTTATATCTTCATTCATGTCGCGGACTACAATGACCGTTGCTCGTTCCTAACGCGAAAATCAGATTGATGCTCTTTACTATGATACCACTACTACAGAAGGTGTTCGAACAGACTGGCACTTACGATTCCGCACAAGCTGCTCATCAACTTACGATTCAGTTACGAACACCTAGGACGTCCCTGTTGCGGGACTCCTTTGTCTGGAGGACAGCCTCGCTCTAGAATGGACTTCATTTCCTGAAAACTACAATCTACAGCGCCAGCGCTTTAAGTCCAACGTCCACCAATTTCTCCGCACAGGATTTTCCTTTTGTGTGTCTGAGTGTCTGCCGAACATAAAACAGACTGTCAAGTGTGTATAATTTTCAGTAGCATAAAGTGCCGTAGGTACACAGCATAATTTGTTTTATTTATTTTAATCGACTTGAAGTCAAATTATGAAACAAATCGTTCCGTTATGTTTATGATAATAAATCATAGTTTCTATTCACCCGTTTCATTTCTTATCTTTTAATATTAGTGTTCCAAAAGGAAGGCAATTCGTAAGTATATTTTAATTGAATTAATTGCCTGAGTAAGTGCATCTTTGTGATCTCTCTCTGTTTTGAAATCATTTAATTTCTAATTTTATTTTTTTTCTGCGAAGCCTAAAGCAAAACTAGTTCCAAATTTTAACTTGAGGATTTTCTGATTTGAGGTATTTACAAGTTGGTGACGCCTTTAAATAAATTTAACCCTTTACGCTCCGGCATTTGAGCTTGCGTCTAATACGCACGCTTAGAAGCTCCTTCTGGCTTACGCATCTTTAAATTCAAAATTTCTTAAGTTAACCTTATTCACTCTGTCTGAGGTAAAAATAAATAAATAGAATTTGTAGCTAACAAAAAGCGTGACAACGGTCCGTTCTACAAGAAAATTAAGGGTTTTCTATAAAGAATAGTGTAATAGTGTACTTCAGACTGAAGTTAAATCTAATTTGGCAGTTACAATAATTGCGTATATTAAACTTTTATTTGTTTTTAAGTTTTAATGGCTAAATAATCAACATAATTTTGACTATTTTTTACCAAAAAAAAAACATTAAAAGAGAAATTATTATAAATTTACTAATTAATTTAAACATGTTACGTCTTGTGTCAGGAGCATTTAACTAGCAATACCAGCAACTTTCCGACGAAGCACGTAAAATAAGATAATGTGAAGTTTAATAAACTAAATCTAAGTTGTGTGCTATAGCTAATACTAGTAATAAGTTCAAAATAAATTAATATATAAATAGGAATTAAGTTATTAATAAAATTAGAATTAAACCTTCATCATCTCAAATGAAGGGATTTACGGTTCCTTCACCATCAAAGTATTCTACTTTATAAAAAAAATCACAGGCCTTCACATAGATGCAATTGGGGGAGACATTGAAAATGCCAAAGCAGAATGTAACGCTTATTAAATTTGAGATCTGAGAAAACTTATAATTGTGTGGAAATATAATAGTTCATAGAAGTTTGGGTGAGATCAGGTTAGATTACGTAAGTTTAGTTTACCAAAATATACAAATAAATGCATATTACTTCAAGTTTGGTTCTTTTTTATAATTTAGAACGTTATAAGTGTGATTGTAAAAAGCATAATACCATTTGCCTTCGATTCGTCTCACATATCTCGATCTAACGATATGAAAACAAGACTAGTCTGTCGTGAGAAACTAAAAGTCACCCTACATCCACCCTTAACATAATATAATGTAAAAAATTACTTTTAGCAGATTATGTAAGTTTAGTTTACCAAAATATACCACATAAATGCATATTACTTCAAGTTTAGTTTGTTTTTACAATTTATAACATTAGTGGTGGTTGTAAAAACTGCATTCGATTCGTCTCTCAATCTCCGCCCTAACGCGGTTATTTTCACTTAATATCAATTTATTTTAATCATTTGAGTCGGTTCCAATACGTTATAATCAATTTTAGTAGATTTGGTTAGTTTTGGTTAGTCGTCTAATCAATTTTCGGATAGTTTCACTTAGTCTCAACTTTTTTACTTATTTGAGCCGGTTCCGTTACGTTATAATCAATTTTAATATATTGGTTAGTTTTGGTTAGTCGTCCAATCAACTTTTCTGTTGGTTTCCCTTAGTCTTAACTTATGATAGTCGTTTGAATCGGTTCCGATGCGTTATAACCAATTCTAATGTTTTTGGTTAGTTTTGGTCAGTCGCCAAAATTCTGTTAATTTGGGTTAGTTTTAACTTACTTTAATATTTTTAATCTGTTCCCATACGTTTTAGCAGATTTTGCTGCTTCTTGTTACTTTTGGTAAGTTGTTCAATCAACTTTGGGGTAATTTCAGCTAGTTTTAATTTATTTTAGTCATTTGAACCGGTTTTTGAAAGTTATAACCAATTTTAATGTTTTTGGTTAATTTTAGTTATTCGCCAAAATTCGGCTAATTTGCGTTAGTTTTAAAATTCTTTAATTTTTTAAACTGTTCCGATATGCTTGGCCCTTTTTGGTGCTTTTGGTTAGTTCTGGTTAGTCGCCAAAATTCGGTTCGCTCTTGTTAGTTTTAACATTGTTACGGGTGAAAATTCTCTTATTTATTAATAACTTTATTTTATATTGTCTTTTCTCGATAAGTTCGTACCTACCTGTCTAGGGTTTCTGACAGGTAGTGTTTTGATTGACATATGAGGATTTTAGTTGAATGTCCACTGATAGTGATTGACGTGTTTACAGATTTGTTTCCGATATTTTGATCCAGTAGGAGAGGAAACAGAAGAAAAACTGTTGTTATTAATTTTGGTCCTCGAGGAGTGTCCGTATTTTGTACATGAAGTAGACTGGAAGTCGATTAGGGCTCCGGAGGAAAGGTCAGTTGCGTGGAATTTAAGTCTTAGCAACCGCCGTAATGGCAATATAGACCGTTGTCCTTCTCAAGATACCCAGGATGTTTTGGTAAACCCCCAGTTATGGGTAAGTGATCTCAAGTTGTTCGAATGTAGAATTTCAAGTAGATACTTGGGGCCGAGTTTGGCATTTTTGTAAATTTCGTGTTATGTTGATGTTAGGGTTTAATTTACGCTTTATTTAGGGTTTTTGGAGCTGGTTTTTTTTTGAAGCTGGTTTTTGGAGCTAGTTTTTGGAAATTGTTTTAGTAGCTGTATTCTACGGTGGAGTTCCGGTAGCGCTTTTTTGCGGGGTTCTATGACTGTTTCCCTGTAGATCAGGAAGAGCCAATTTTACCCGGAATCTGGTTAATCAGCACTGTTTTGACATACAGAGAAGACTGTTAGCCATCATCTCGGATATAACCTCGGGAGTCTGATGCTGTTACACGAGATAAGTCTAATTTTATATTTATATTACTACACTTGGACAGTAGTATTGTGCCAGGAATATTTAATACTTTCCATAGACTCTTAAATTTTACACAGAATCTAGTACTCGATCATTTTTCGAAAACGGTTGATTAATTTATTTAGTAAGTAATAGCATACAGCATAATCTACTGAAGTATACATATTTAAATACCCTTTTGTGAAGTGTTGCTACGCTAGCTTAGAAACATTACTTACTTCTTACGGGTGTTAGATTTATGGACTATCTCTAGTACATTTTAAATCCCAGGATGTTAATCCATTTTATTATCTTTTACTTTAATTTTGGCTTTGACAATCGAACATAACATTGTTTCCTTTTTGAGGAATACGTTCTCTTGTTGAAACTTGCAACTTGGGGAAAGGCTATACTAACCGAGTCAAATTAACTTAGTATAGTCTATGTGATAAATTCCGTTTTCTATCACCGTCTAGGTTGCAGGTTGCAGCGAAGCGTTTCGAAGAAGTGAACTTTCAAAATTTTATAATCTTTTATTTGACACTAGAACTTTCAAAATTATAACCTTTCATTTGATACATTCAAATATTTTACATCAAACTGTCAAGGTTGACTAGGGGTGTGTCTAGTCAGTTAGTAGACCGGGTCATTTCGAAATTTCACTACGTTTAACATCGATAGGGCTTGCCAACAAAAGTAAACTTGGTGGCGTCCAACCCCGACTTGAATTATTACTTATTTTGATTCAATTCCTTATATAGTTACAACATTACGGAACTTGATATTGGGAAAAGGTAGTTCGAACCAACCCTCCCTGAGACGAGCTGAGCCTGGTGTTCGATTGTAGACGGTGCTGCCTGAGCAATTACGAGGACTGGTGACGTCCGGATTACATGGTAGACATCTGATCGCAGATCAATTCTTCCTGGTAAATATTAACTTGTTTGTAAACCGTCGTTCAGCGCCATCTGCCAAGTAGTTTTATCTTAGAATCGAACATAATAAATTGGCATCCAACGCCAATAGTATTAGGATTAGAATAGCACATATAAACATACTTTAATATTTTTAATATGTTCCGATTCGTTTTAGCCCTTTTTGGTGCTCTTGATTACTTTTGGTTAGTTTTGGTTAGTCGATCAATAAACTCTCGGTTAGTTTCAGTTAGTTCCAATTTATTTTAGTAATTTGAACCGGATCCGATACGTTATAACCAATTTTAATGTTTTTGGTGTTAGTTATGGTTAGTAGCCAATGTTCGGTTTGAATTAGCTTTGACTTACTTTTATTTTTTTAAATCTGTTCCGATACAATTTAACCTTTTCGGTGCTTTTGGGTACTTTTGGTTAGTTTGGGTCATTCGACTTTCGGTTAGTTTCAACAAAGACAATCATACTACGTGTCTTTGGTTTCAGTTAGTTCCAATTTATTTTAGTCATTTGAACCGATTCAGTCCGCATAAACAAACTAACACGATCTCTCACGCGTATGACGTGATGTGGCAAATGTAGCATGCACTTTTTCGCGATTTGATGCCTCATACTAGGAAAACAAAAAAATTCCAATGTTAAAAAAAACAAATGGTTTCTATATGACGCACGTAATGAAAAATTTTCAAAGAAAATAGCATTCGAGTCGTGCAAACAGAAAACTCTCCATCAGGGTATCAGTGTATGAGGCAAAAGCGATCTTAAATTTACTATAACATAATGTCAAGCGGAAACAGTCAGCTAACCGGATTACCAATATCGTTCGTTCGTTTAGAATGAAAACACTACTGTGAACCGAAAGTATCACACCGAGCCGTCTAGAATAACAGCGGGACCGTTGCCTCAATTATAATCGTGGCTAGAAGGACTCCGAAGTGATGTTTACTTAGGTGTTGGACGTTGAATGTTGTGTTACATAGTTACACACGTTTTCAAGCTCGTAGGAAATCGGAAAAAGATCTGGTATATCAACATTTTGCAATTAAAAATAATTTATAACTAAAACAAACAAAATTGAATAAAAAACCACTTTCAAAGAATAGCTGACTCTCTACAACAGTCTGAAGAAACTCTGAGTCACACTAAGCCTTTAATTTCGTTTAGAAAATTTGAAGTTGTTTAATACTGGTTACATTCATCTGGTCATTCAATGATAATCGATAACGGCTTGTGTGCTAATGATATTGTTACGGTGCTCAAAGCGAATAGCGGCCGGTCGTGCGAAAACTACGCTGTTGCGCTGGACACTTCGCGGTTCTTTGAGAAGTTTCTGGCTGGCGACGCGACAGTAGATTCTTGAGTTTGGCATTGGGATTATTCGGAGCGAATACAGAGCTTTATAGTGTAATTATTTATTACTATGAAGTGTGCTATTTTGCATAGTGGTTAGAATCCACGGAATTATCTCGACGGCGATATAGTGGCTATAAGTATCAATCGAAAACGCAGAATTGCTGATGAGTCGCGAATTTGTCAAGAAAAATGCGCAAACTTGTATTTATTTGTAAACATTCGAGAAAAACCCTTGTGTTTGGCATGTCGTGATTGCTGTTATGGAATAATACAATTTAAAAAGGCATTGTGAGACAAAGCACGCTGCCAAATACGACAGAACTGAGGGTCAAATGCTAGTTTGGATTATAAAGTGGAAGCCCTGAAGAAACAACTACGGTTCCAACAATATATACTTTAGAGAACAAATATATAGAGAGAAGCTTGTATAAAAATGGGTGGCACTATATCTACAGTTTAAGCCACGTTCAACGTTACTCATACTTTGTTACTATGAAAACTAGGGTCGTCAATAACGGTAGGTCGATAGCTAAATCTGGCCCTTGGATTAACCCAAACTAACCAAACCCTGATCTAAACCATCAGTGGGAATATCAGCAAACGTAACTCCACTAGCATAGGCAAATTACTGATACAAGGGCGATATATTTCCAAGAAACTCATGTGACAAGATGCCACAACTGTGGATACTCAGGATGGACCATAGCAGCAGTATCCTCTATGTAATGTAAGAAACAACGAGTTTTTTCTTAGTTTGTTCGTAATAGGAAAATATTCCAATATTTGATATAAGATTGATATATAATGTTTTAAGCCTATACTTATTACTCAGCAAGCTCTTTCATCAGGGCAGCAAACTATGTAAAACGATTCCACCGATTCTGCTATGCATTTTCTGGAAATCTCTTCTGAGATTTTAGAAACTTCTCGATAAGTTTCCCTTCGAGTTAGTCAATTTGTATCAAGGGTTTCATTTTGGCACATAATGCTTTTTCAAAATGTGTTGGCTTCATTATAACGCGCAATCTGTTACACCATACCGAGTTTGGCATCATAAATTTGAGGATTAAGATTCAAATTTACCATTTTTTGTTGCTGAATTATTCCTCATTTATCATTCTGTCAAGAATTCGGTTATACTCATTTTCAAAGAAGATGGTATTGAGGAACATTCAAATGAAGGTACACATAAGAATGGTATCATCATATTGGTCACATAACATAGTATTATTAATACTTGTCTCCAATTGCAGTGATTCGACTATCTATTTTGACAATATCCTTTATTTATTTCATTGTCTTGCAACACGTTTTTCTTGTTGAAGTCAAAAGTAAAGATTTTTAATTAATAGGAAACCTAGCACCGGAGAGTCGTGTTACAAATGCCCGGCCCCGGTAGTGGGGTCGTAGAACGCCACCAGCTTTCCCGAACTAAACTGAAAAAGCTCCGCTGGTGTTGTGCAGGGTGGCTAGGCACGCTTATTAAATCAAAGGAACTCAATCTTAACTTAACAAGAAAACACAATCTATAATTTAAGGAACAATCTATTTGCTACTAAGTCTTTTTTTTTAAACAGCAACAATACTACAGTAAAATTTGCAATTTTAAAGACACAGGAATGTCAAATAACTATTAACGTAATTGATAAATAGAGTACAATATGGAGGTTGTACGGAGACCAATTCTGTTGTTAACACTCGGTACTGTATGCCTTACAACTAAATACGCTAAATACTACAATCCGAAGTGATCACTTTGGTTTACCTAAGCTTATTATATATATGTGAGCATGCGCTAATAGCTGCAACAATTTTAAATGTAGCAATAATAATATGTAGCGATAAACGGCCACAATAATTAAATCAAATGACCCGATAAATGAATAAAAAGAATAAAACTATTGAAAGCTTGGCTGTCAATGCTTGATTTATATTCAACTATAGAAACAATTATTAGTCGGAAAGAAAAATAAATAATTTAATGAAACTTTTGAGGCACAATCTATAGTGCAAAATTCATTATAACAAATCACAAAAAAAAAGAAATAATAATACAGATAAATGCTTCTGCACGATACACGGGTATCCGTTAGATCCGGTCGAACTCTGGTAGAGGCGCCGAGCGCCTGTTGATACTGCTATAGCACTGGCCCCGAACTGGTAGAACCAGCAGAGGACTCGGCAATAAAATTGGCCCAGATATAAGATTGGCTCTAGTGTAGCCGGGACCTAGGATCTGTAGCCAGGTGATTGACTTGGCCCGGAGAAAGGACTTGCATCCCGGTAATTGAACTGGTAGGCGTGGTAATCGAACTGGTAGCCGGGAATTAGAACTGCAGCAGAGTAGCCCGGTAGTAAAATTGGTAGCCCGGTAATTGAACTGTTAGCCTGGTATTAGAACTGCAGCGGGGTAGCCCGGTAGTAAAACTGGTAGCCCGGTAATTGAACTGGTAGCCCGGTATTAGAACCCTGCAATAACCCAATACGCATTAGACAAAGCCCCCTTACTTTAATGAAAAAACTATAGACCCCTTACTTTAATGAAAAAACAATTAATTCCAGAGAAAATACTTACCTAGTGCAGTAGTTAAATCCCGATAAATCGATCGTGTCAAAACACACACAGAAACCACACAATATATAACCAAAGAAAGGGTAGTATCAAATCACAATACTAAATGTTGAGTCTGTATGACTGTACTCAAACACAAAGCTTTTCTTCTCACCGAAAGGTATTCTTAGAAGGACTCTCTATTCGTTTCAGTCAATTTGCCTTTCTCCTTCCACGAGATCAAAAACTACGTCAGATTAGCAAGTAAGTAGTGATGGGCTGAAACATGCCGAGTCATTCGATACAAGGAATAATTCTAAGATAATAAACGACTTAGTTCTCGTTTATTACGAGGGCAAATGACGGCGGGAGCCACAATTAATGCGCTGAAATTAAATGGTTTAAGAAATACTAGAAAATGTACCCAAACGAAGTGATAAACTTTTAAAAATCGAAATCGACAGCAGCAATTATAGGAAATAGCCCAATCCTACTACCAAATACTGCCAACAGAATATTACGAAAGTTACAACCGGTCGCGTCGAAAGATAAATATGAGATTCCAAGCCAGGCGACGCGCAGTGGTACCAACAGGTCATGAAATATTTAAACCGAAAATAAAATATGAATTTGACGAATCTATTGGTTTTATTAACAGAATTCTTAAAAATATAAACCGGTTTGCTGGCCGGTCTACGATAATGTAATACAAATTAAGCAAAGCTATCCTAATAACCATAATATCCTATTTTAGTGATTGGATCAAACCTAAGCGATCTGTGCTTCGCCTATCAACTAAAATAAATATAGTCACAAAGTGTTATAAAAACTAATACAAATATATCGTTAACCTATATTTAGAATAAAATTAATTTACATTAATAAATACGGCAATTTTAAGCTTATTGACAGCAAATCGAATCAATAAGTTTAGAAGTAATTAACCGAAGAGTATTGACCTCTTTTCAATAATTCTTACCGCAAAATACAGCATTTTTTTGCTAAATGCAGCGTATAAAATGAAATTTAAAAATATTTTACACTGACAAAATCGGACTGTTACACCCCGGAAAGGGTGAAGAAGGTCGCACTTGTGGTTGCCTTAAATAAAAGTAAATATTTAATATTAAGTAAGTTTTAGGAGCTTGAACTTTATTACTTTATATCAATAATGTTAACTTAGATTAGGATAGTAGGAGAAAAGGAGGTGGAGGAGGCAATTAGGTCACTGAAAAGGAACAAAGCATGCGAAGCGGACAATATTCCTAACGAGGCGGTGAGACACATATGGGAGGCAAGAAAGGACTGGATTATGGAAATTTACCTACAATGTTGGAACACTTCTTGTTTTCCAGAGGCTTGGAAGGAGGCCTAGTTGTGTTGGATTCCTAAACCTACGGGAGGGTATAGGCCGATAAGCCTTCGCTCGGCAAAGTGCTTGACAAAGTAGTAAATGTGAGAGTGAGAGTGGTACGAAAGGAATGAGAAAATGAGTGATGAACAGTACGGATTTAGGAATGGAAGGGACACTATTCAGGCGATTAAAAGGGTAATCGAAGAAATTCGAAGAGTGAAAGGGGAGGGAATTCACTCACTAGTCGTGACGCTGGACCTCACGAATGCCTTTAACCTGGCATGTCCCGTCCAGGTTGATCGGAAGATGGACAGGATTGCTATGCCGGGTAGAATGAGATAGATGCTGTAGGACTTCCTGAAGAACAGGAAAGTCCGCAGCGGAGAGGAAGAGAGAATGATAGAAAGGGGTTGTCATCAGGGGTCGAGCCTAGAGCCAACCCTATGGATAGTGTGTATGTAAGGATGGATAAGGAAGTTGAGAGAAGCTGGAGAAGGAGTGTATGCGCAAGCCTTTGCCGACGATCAGGTGATCGTTATAGAGGGCAGATCGGTCAAAGAAATTGAGCGAAAATGGATCAGCACTTGGAAAATCTGTAGATCATGGGAGAGGGAAAGCCGGTCTAGGTATAACCTAGTCAAGACTAAATGTATGTTTGTGAAAGCTCGAGGCTCAATAAGGGGACCGGTGGTGCAAGTAGGTGATCAGAGGGTAACATGCGACTATTGGATCGATTTCCTAGGGATAAGGCTCGACACAAAGCTAAATTTTTTCTGTCAAGAAAGTGAGAGCAAAGACGGGGGGAATCGTTACTAAACTTGGGGGGCTTTGTAGCAACAAAGGAAAAATCAATAAAGACAAGGTGAAGTTGATATACGAGCTTGTGGTGGTGCCCGCATTGATGTATGGGATGAAAGGTCCAAAGATACTAGAATGAAGACAGAGGATGTTTCCAGTGATGATGTGTATACCTTACAGGACTGTGCCAACGGAGGCGCTGCAGGTGGCTGCTGGGGTGCCCCCGCTGGACATAGTTGCTGCGCTTAGGAATGCAATAAGGACAAGGGTGCTTGAGGAAAAGAGAATGAATGGAGTATGTGAAAGAGAAAGAACGTGTGTATGGGATCGTCTTGCAACAGCGTCGGGGTTTTTAGAAGGGAAACAGAGGGATGAAGTCTAGGTGGATATGGGTGGTGGTGAAAATAATGGGCCTGGGATGTGTAATAGAACAAGGGGGGGTGGGGGGTGCTGGGTTAAGAAATACTGCAAAGTTCTAGGGGTAAGTTGCACTGTGCAAGGCGAATTGTGTGGAATATTGTATGGTTTAGAAACGATTAGGGAAATGCAAGGGAATGGCCAGTTCGACCTCAGGACGGACTCCCAGATGGCAGTACTAATACTGAAACACCCGAAGGCGCAACACAAGCTGGTGAACAGAATCCATGTAGAGGTGGCCGAATTAAAGAATATGGGGAAGCAGGTCAATATAGAATGGATGAGTAGGGAGAATGGGGGGATGAACGAAGCGCACAAGCAAGCAGAAAGAGGCAAGAGGAGTGAGATTGAATGGGGAATCGGGGGATGTTTAGATTATTGAATGGAAAAGCAATTAAAAAAGAGAGGAATAAAAGGATGCTGAATAAAGGGCAAGAAAGGTAGAATGGAAGTGAGAAAGGAAGGGCATTGTATTGAATATGTAGAGAGGTAGGGAGAGATAGGATAGACCTATCTTTCAAGGGGATGCAGCTGGTAACTGGACATGGAAACATGGCCGGATATATAAAGCGGTTTAAACTGCAGCAAACGGACGATATGTGTAGCTGTGGTGAATGTATCGAAGACGCGGACCATGTCAGGGACAGCTGCACCTTGGAAGATAGAGGCCGAGCCAGAGAGAAGATGTTGAATGAGTTTGGTGGATGGGATAATATATAATTACGAATGAGGAATAAGAGTATGCAAGAGGTGAGAAAGGTTAATGAATGAGCAACGGCATCGATCAAAGATGACGATTTTGTGAGGGGATTCAGGCTCAGCATTATCAGTAAGTAAATAGGAGAACGCTACTACGTAAGGTTGAAAAAGCTATGTTATGCAAAATATTTGTTAATTAGGTTATATGTTATGTTAATTAATTAAGGACCACTGCGTATGTGTTAAATCTGTTTAGGGGAAATACAATGTATTGTAAACTTAAATAAAAGAAAATAAAAAAGGCTTCTTTCCTCGCTAATCACCCCACCATTATTGGGGCCCTCTTAACAGAGGTCCCTCGTAGTGAGGGGTGTTGGTGAAGCGGAGTTGGTTGGGTTAGAGTGGTCTTGTTAGCGGGTGGACGATAGGCCGATGCCGAAAGGTGGGAGGCAACAATCACTTCACTCTTCATGTTTTCGTTGGTTGTGCAGATGTAGAATAGATTTTCTATCAAGAATGTTTCTCGTGTTCAATGGTTGTGTGCGTTTTCTTCTAGGAGTTGCCTGGAGAGCTGCACAGGAATTTATATCGATCAATTCAGCAGATCAAACTGTCAAATAAGATAAGCAAATTTAGTTTTTTATATATTTTAATTTTCGGTTAATTATACCACGTTATAGTCAGCCTTTGAACCTTTTTTTCTATTTTGCAAAAATAATGTTAAGCAAAGGGCATTTCTCTGAACAGGCTAGAGTTTAAGATTAGTATTTGTCAGTTGTACCCTATTGTAGATTATTTCCACTTAAACTTAATTTTCTTTGTTTTATTAGAACTATCTATTTGCACAATGCTTTAGATTGTACTATTGTCAATTTCACGGGGGTTTTTAACATATTATAACTACGATATTGCTAATAGATATTACGTCCGACTGAATTCTAGAAGTTCGGAACATGAACATGTTTTGGTTAATTTGATAACTAATTATTTAGTGCTTATCTCCATTCACTTTGCTTGTTTCATAACAAATGAACGTTTTGATATTAAATAGTTGGCTCCTCAGTTAATGGACATAACGGGTACGTCATTTTATATAGCAATTAGCTAAAATTTGCTTTTATCTCTAATTGAGTAATTCTTTGAGTTAATTGTGTTTAGTAACTTCAACTTTTGATATCAAGTTATCTTATGATACATCAGCTTTATCCAGACATAACAACCTAATTTTCTCAGTTCTCAATAATTATTGTATTTCAGGTATTACTGCAACTGAACTAAATTGTTAAGGTGAATTATTATTTTTTTGCCTTATTAAACATAATTGCTACCGACGGGTATAATTTTAGAAAATGTAGATTTCTTGGGTACTTTTTTAATGAAGTGATATTTTCAATACAAAATTTCACACAAAAAAATCTAACTTCAACGGTGGCCTTTAACTGCAATATATAATTTTACCTCAAATCTCAAATTGGCCATCTGGCGTAATTAAGCCGGGTGCACCGAAAATTTGTAGCGAAATTAAAATATTAAAATGCGCAAACAACAAGTTTAAATTAAACGAAAACTGCCGTCGGTCGTCGGCATGCGGAGAATTTACGCAAATGTTGATTAATTTAATTTAGTTTTATGTTGCAGACGAAAATATATACGCCAAACTAATTAACTCATCTGCCTGTTAACAATTTTGCAAACTTGCTAAAATGAAGTTTTCGTTTTGCTTCTCTGGCGAATGCGCCGCTCGTCGGTGACAGGCGATGATGCTTGGTGAACACTTGTTTACATGCGTTCTGTGTGCACACGATATAATTTTCGAAACCTGCGCTGAAATAGCATTGAAGGACGCGGGAAATCGCAGTCAAAGAAGCACTGGACATTCACGCTTCTTATTTCTAGTTTTGTTGCGCGTAAAACCCTTTTAAATGTGTTAGCGAGATATAATGAATAAGACTCGGAATAAGATGATACCTACCCTTAAGGATGCGGCCAGCGCAACATGTGTGCTCCGACTTGCTCGTCGGCGTGGGAGTGGGTCAATTACTTACTCTTGACCAGGGCGCCGCCAGTTTGAAGTATCCAAATCAGCAGATCCAAACAGGAAGATCCTCAGTCTTACAAATCCATAAGGGCGATCCAAAATCGACGATTATCCGCTACGCAAGGGCGTTTTAAAATCAACTACTATCAACTACACTGGTTGGATTGAGACATTTCAGAGCAAATAAAAGACGGTCACGTTCGTGCAGGTTTAAATTTATTGGCGTTCGTTATGTTAGACGACAACGTGTTGTCATATTTCTTTCAATAAACAAAATGATATAAATATATAACAAAAGGTAAAATATCTCACTTGGAAACACTTAATAACTTGATATATGCTCACGAATATTGAACTAGATCTTATCAGATGTAACAGTATGACGTAATAAATGATTACAGAAGATCAAAAAAACAATTCCAACTAATTAAAAATAAGCGCAATATGCATAAGGTATCTATCGTCACATCAACTAATAATTTAAAGTTATGAGGATAATACTTATTACTATTAATTAACTCCGTTGCGCGTGTACCATGGTATACGTGTCGCAGTTGAACATGAATAAACCTTTAAATTTCAGTTTATGAGATACCGCTATGTAAAATTACTATAATCAGTTATTTAGTCAATCAGAACAACAATGTTTATCATTTACCACAATATGAATTAAATTGTAAGAATGTTCAAATAAAGCATAAAAAAACTATGAGCATTAATTGGATCACACTAGTAAATATCGCAGTTATTTACATACACATTGGTAAGCTTTGCTTACACCTAATCAGTTCCAAAAATAATTATATCAATACTTCGCAGAAAGAAATAAAAACACGCAATTTACTACACGCTGGAAAATACTAATAACACGCCAACAACATTAGGTAAACAGATCACCATTATAACCTAAACTTATCTTAACTGGTCTTCGCCGATATCACCTACGGCCTTCTGCACGCGGACTACAGCTATGCACATTGGGACCATAAACTCTCAGTGGCATTTGAGGTAATCCCCATACCTCTATGGCTACAGTTGGTACCAATAAACCACAACCAATCGTACTGACTGACAGCTACTTGGTTAGCTACTCAATCTCTCTTCAAGCAAGCTCGCTCCAAAAAACAATAGCTTGCTTGCTACACAACTCTAAGCAACAATAGCTCCAGCCAGAATAGCTCCTGGTAAAATTGGCTTCCAACAAAAAAGACTCCTCGGAAAACTGGCTCCCGTACAAAAAAAACCCTGAAAGAGAACAAGCGCTAAGTATGCATTCACTTACTGCAATTTCAAGCAGCTCCTCTTTCAGAACACTCCCAATTCAATGAGTATTTAAAAATAATAATATTAGTCGTCTTGCCAAAATGCGAAGGTTATTATGACCTTATCATCTCACCCTACAGGTGAAAGACATCAAATACTAAGAAAAACTGACTAATAATATCACCACTGTTTGCTCCTATAAGACTTCAGACCCCCAGGCAAGAACAAAGCTTGTCCACTTATGACATTAATATGAAATCTAAATTTACAAAGCTTACGTACGACTTTACAAGTTCTTATAAGCAACATTTAAAGCAGAAAGAAATTTATCAAAGATTATCTACAATTTTATACATTATTAAACCCTATTATACAATACGGGTGCCCATAAAGACAAAGAATTAGCTATGAGTATTCAACTGCAATATGATACGAGAACGGTATCATGAACTATTATTCATTACGTTTATTTTCCCCAGAATATTACGTCTTGTAAAAATAATGAGTATAAATAAATCATGCTTTGTCTGTTCCAGGCCTAAATTATCTTTTGTTTGATGATATTGCATGATTTACGTGCAAGAATTAGCAAATTTTCGAAAGTAACACTCTCTATATAGCAGTATTGTGCAGTATTTCAATTCTCCCTGAGACCCGTTAGAAAACTATAATGAAGTAACTTATACTCTGATAAAATAAATCCCTTCTCTACAGAAAATAAATGAGTACAAAATGTAAGATATGTATATTTATTTACTTAACTACGTAGGGTTTTCCGATGGTAATGACGAATTGGGGAGCAAACGCTCTCCTCTACAGGCATTCCTCGAAGAAGGAAACGGCGTACTTTGTTCCAGAATACACTGCACGTGGCGAGTTACATATCCAAAATCTTGACTTTAGGCAAAAATCCATCCAATCCAGTCAAATAATTTCTCTACAGCAACCTAGTAACTACGCCACTCTCTATCGCCCGAAAAAATATACTCCCCTTCAGGGTGAATTAAAAATTCTTAAACTTTTATCAGACATATATACGCACTACCTCCTAAGAAGGTTTGCCGAAGAAAGAGGACGATATTAAGCCCAAAAACGGCTAACTAGGTCGAGGAATTCGATCTTAAAAAGCTAGCAAAAACTCGGCTCATAGGCCTGCTTTACACTAACCTGTATCCAATCGTAAAAATACACCAGACGTTTGTCGCCAAATCTACCAACATCTACAATATGCAATGAAACGTCCCTAAGGCTGTGTGATATTATGTACTGCTGGCAGAATAAAGAAATCCAACGATAAATCCATCATCGACAATGACCAGACAAACAGCAACTATCTCGTTCCGGCCGGCGTCACTTACAATTTCTAACATCCAATCTCTTCAACGCATTCAGTGGATTCGATCATAAACGTACCTTTAGCTCCAGTCGTTTTTTTTTTCCTTGCTAAAACCAATCAGCAAGCAAAGCAGTTCGAGCGACGTTGCCAAGAAAGGGAATATACGCATTTAATAACATATCTTGACTGCGTATTTTTAACGCGAAAGCGAAAAACAGTCGTTTAATATCAAGACAAGGGCAGCACATCAATTAATTATGTATTTTCCTGTTGGCTTGAATCGTAATCACGTAAAAATCAAAGGGCAACCGCTTTGCCAATTAAACATCTGGCAGCGTTCCAAGAATAACCCTTTTCATTAAACGTTCCAAAGTGCCTTATATTTAACGCGTCCGTAGGCAACCAACAATTCTTTTAAGGTATATTACTGCCGAAAAAGGAAATTATTCGCAAGGTATATGATTTAATTGAAACGCACTGCTATATACTCAAATGTTTTCTTGATAGCGATGTAGAATACCATACGACCTAGTGTCTGAAATTACGTATATAACTAGCTTATTTCAGTTTATTTTTCTAACAGCTCGGTAAAGCACTGGTCATTCGACAAACATACCAGATTAAGGGTGGAATGACTGACTTTATTTGACTTCTTTCTGTTACATATTCGGGCTAAATTGTTAGGTAACAGAATGACACATTTTACTAGAGACGTTTCAAAGGGCATCTTTGCCTGCAATATACATTATAATCCAAACTAAGAGCTATGTGGCCTAAAGATTAAGAAAATTCATAAAAAGGTGGATATTAAAAAACATTCTGGTGTACAAAGAGACAATGACTGAAGTCTGGAAATGGTGAGAGGGTGGCCTTAAAAGGCCCCGGCACTTAGGCCCTCTGTGCATCCTCCTTAGGTCAACCAATCCATCTAGGCCATCGCCCAGCCTAGTGTTGTAAAAAAGGCGGCTTAGTTCCGAAACAGCGTCGCAATCACAGAGCAGATACTGTACTGTTTCGCCCTCCTGTTCACAGCCTCTCCATAGAGGTGTCTCGCATAATCTCATTATGTAGAGATGCTTTTTTAGCTGGCAGTGCCCAGTCAGAATCCCCGTCATGAGTCCGTAGGTTCTTCCTTGACATACCCAGGTATGCCTTTGCTACAGACTCATTGGGGTAGCTTAGTAGCTCCCTGGCAAGTCGACAGCTAGTTGTTTCGTCCCAACTTGCCCTAAAGTCTTCATGGGTGATCTTTTTTATCATATGTATCAACGTCGAGATAGGTAGGTTTGAAGGGCAAGCTCCCATAATGTTTGAACCGGCTGCCTTCCTAGCCAATTTGATGCCTTCGCACTGTGCATTTCCTTTAACCCAGCACATATCAATTCTGTTTTTGCGGGCGGCATCCTCCAGTGAATTGTGGCATTCTAGTACTGACCTGACTGTAAGTTTATAACTTTTCAGGAACAGTAGTGCTTGTTTATTGTCCGTGTAGATTCTAGTAGTCCTGTCCTCAGTATTCCTGCGAACTATCTCTTTGCGGCAATGGATATAGCAGCAAGTTCAGACTGAACTATGCTTGCGTGTATCTCCATAGATCATTTGAGTTCAATTCGCAAGCTACGGGAGTAAATTCCACAGCCTGCTCCCTCCTTGGTTTTTGAGCCATCCACGAAAATGTTAACCGCACCTTCGGTTATAGGCTCATTTGGTTTTATTTAAATATCGTAGTTTGTCGAAGACAAACTTGGGCGGTATGCTGTCTGCTCTGGCCTACAGTAGTGGCAGTCTTCCGACTGCCCCTTCCAACAGAAAGTGTCTAGTCTCTACACATTCTCCAATGGGTTGCGCACCAACAACTCTGAGTCTTAGCAATGCAGTCGGAGCCACCTTCTTTAGGTAAATATCTAGGGGCGGCAAGAACAACATTACTTCCATGGCTATGGCTGGGCTTGCTCTCATCGCTCCCGTTATGGTTAGACAGGCAGTTTGGGCCATCAAACTACGGCTCCAAAGGAAATCATGGGACTTTTGATAGCAATATTGATCCACACTACTTCAGTCTTCATTCTTAATGAAGATTCCAGGTTAATTTAGCATCAAACCCCAAGGTATTTAACCTCAGACGCAAAGTTTAGTTATGTGTTAAGGAGAGTCGGACGCCGTGGTGAATCCGTCCTCCTTTTTCTGGTGAAGAGCACCATCTCCGTCTTCCTGGGGTTTACAGACAGGGAGTGCTCCCTACACCACTAGACAATGGCTATTTCATGTTATGAAAGGACGTGCTCAAAGAAGTTTAATTTTAAAATTTATTTTACAAACGAGGAACCATCTTGCAAGTTTCCGTCAAGTTAAATTAGATACTAAGCCTTCAAAGTGGTTACAGACATTGGATTATCAGAGTCAATGCATAAGCAAAAACTCCTCCGCCGACAAGGAACATGTTTATCTCAATTTACCGAGTTATTCTTACAATAAAGCGTATGTAGTTTCAGCCGTCTGAAAATGTACCAGCTTGTCTTATTAAATAATTATATGAAAAGCTTATAAAGCAAAAACTGCTTCCCGAAACAGAAACCGCTCTAAAATGACAACCATCCACTCAAAAACGGAGCGCATAGTAAAGTTTATTTCCCCTCGATATAACCATAAAGTGGCAAAAAATCCGCCAGCAAATTTCACCACTAAAAAGTCGAAATTACTTTCAGTTTTGCAGTTTGTCACCAGGCGGCGCGCATTTACGTTTGTCACAGGCGCCCATATATAACATTTTATGATATATAACCAAAGTTGACGTGAGTTATAGCTCCTTAAAGTTGGGAACTGGATTGCGGAATTTATCTTTATATATATGATTGGGAGGATTAAAAAAAGTAATGCAATCTAAGTTGCGAAGTAGTTCTTAGCTTCTAGCTGAAGCAATTTCAATAATTCTTTAATAGGATTGATTTTTCGCTGGAATTTTGGCAACGTTTCAATATTTTAATATTGTTTTGAATGTCCAAGGCGGACAAAAGCCGTTTTGTTTTGACCAGTAGTGGACAAAAATAATTTTAAAAGTGAAACTAATAACTAAATGATTTTGTTTAACATTTTGTTATAGACAATAGAATATTATTCAACGAGCATCGAGCTCATGAGGATGGTTTGCGGCACGAGCCGAATGCGAGGGCCGTAATTCATCCGAGTGATTAATAGCCATTATTTGCGAGTAGAATATTATACTTTTCCTACGATCATTATACAGGGCCGATCAAGAGAGAGTCATAGCCAAGATTAATATATATAAATTTTTTTATTAATATAAACTACAAATAAGTATATTGTATCAATCAAATATCAAAAATATAGCAAAAATAAGTATAAAAAAGGGCGGGAAACGAGGATTGAACCTACGACCGACGCGAAGTCGCAACACTCTAAACGAGCGTGCCATTTGGGAAGATAAGTTGAATGGACTTCAGCACGAATAAATGTCAAGAAATGGAAACTTGTCGACGTTTCCCCTTTTCTTTCGCAAAGAGAGATCGACAGGAGATATATTGGCCTATGTCACTCATATATGGAGTAAGGCAATTGAGAACTACGGAGAGTCTCGAGCGATTGCGTTGGATATTTCAAGGCAGAGTTTGGCATGACGGATTGCTCAACAAACTGCCGTCCTTCGGACTGCCAGCCTCTTTCCGCAGCTGGCTTGCCACTTTCTTTCAAAACCGATCTCTGATGGACACATCTCAGACACATTCGCCATAAATGCAGGCGTGTCTCAAGATGCAATACTTTCACCAACTTTGTTCCTCATCTATATTAATGACCTGCTGACCGAAACGAATAATCCTGTTTACAGTTTTGCAGATGACAGTAGCCTTGTCTCCCAATTTAGATCAGAAAAAACTTTACCAGCGACTGAGACGTGTCACCGCAGACAGGAGCAAATTAGAACAATTAATCAGGATCTGGAGAAAGTTCGAACTTGAGGCGACCGAAATTTGGTCCAGTTCAATACAACAAAAATTAAAGCCAATGCGGCGGGCCCTGACATCATTATAGCAGGATCGACCATTCCTTCGTCTTCGCAAATCGGACTACTGGGTGTTTCGGTCAACAGCAATATGTCCTGGCATGACCACGTTGCTAACAACGCAAAATCAGCCTCTCAGAAGCTTGATCCGCTATTTCGCAACAAAAAACTGTATACACCGCAGCAGTTGCTCTTGCTCTACAAAGCGCAAATAATACCGTGCTTAGAATATTGCTCACACATTTGGGGTGCCGCACCAAAGCACACCCTAAAGCTGCTGGATTCCATTCAGTGCATCTTGTCGGCGACCCGGAATCTGCAGACATGTGGCTGAGATGTCCCTGTTCTACAGAAACTTTCACGGCAGATGTTGCAAGGATTTGGCCCGCCTCATCCTGCCCCTGGCAATGCCTGTCAGACAGTCACTACAGACGGCGAGAGCGCATCAGTTCGTCGTACAACTGGAAACACCTAGAACATCCTTTTACATGAACTCCTTTGCCTGGCGCACTGCATCACTGTGGAACTCCCTCCCAGGACATCTGTTTCCCCATAATTACAACCTACAACTATTCCGTGTCAATCAACATCTTCGCACACATACCGCTCGTCGAGCGCCATATGATCTCCCTATATTGTGTGTGCCACTACCATAAAAAAA
>MU192907.1:0-19290 GCA_016904865.1 Pissodes strobi | reverse complement strand
TAACAAAATCAATTAAAATTGATTATAACGTATGGGAACCGGTTCAAATGATTAAAATATGTTGAGACTAAGTGAAACTGACCGAAAGTTGAATCGGCGACTAACTCAAACTAACCAAATCTATTAAAATTTATCATAACGTATAGGAACCGGTTGAAATGATTAAAATGAGTTGGGACTATGTAAAACTAACCGAAAGTTGAATCGACAACTAACCCAAACTAACCAAATCTATTAGATATGATTATAACGTATCGGAACCGCTTTAAATGACTAAAATAAGTTAAGAATAAGAGAAACTAACCAAAAGTTGAATCGACGACTAAATTTGCATAAACATAAGTATTGACACATTGTTTTCACGTTTTAGTGACATAACCATATTCTGTCTTTTACGCGACCTGGTATAAATAACAAGGGAAAGTGTAGATTTTGTCGTAATTTAAAAATCGGAAGTCGATAGAGCAATGGCAACTGTATAAAAAGTGACATATACATTTTTGGTATTGTTTAAGGTTAGTTTTGATGTATTTGTGACAAGTAAGGTCAGAATAAATTAAATCATTTTACTTAAAATTAGGCTATTGACGCTAAAATGTAATAATTTTGTAGACTGCATCGCTGTATTATATTATTATTATTCTTATATATGCTTATTTTGTAACTAAATAACTGTAAATTTAGCGAATTTATTTAGAGAAAAACTTTAAAAGATCAAACCTTTTTGTTGCCGTATTATTTTTTTAAACTTAACTATAAACAATACCGACAAATTTATATAACATTGTATATACAGTTGTCATTGCTCTATCGACGATTTTTAATTTCGACAAAATCTACACTTTTCCTTTTTATTTATACCAGGTCGCGTGAAAGACAGAATATGGTTATGTCACTAAAACGTGAAGACTATTTGTCAATATTTATGTAAAATATATCAACTTAATCCCCTATTAATATAGGATTCAGCGAGAATATCAATTATAATCTTTGATACGATTATGATTTCACTAAATTGGACGGTTCAAGCAATTCAATCAGACAGTGAAAAAAATTCGTCATTATTTTCCTTATTATAACAGACACCGAAAAAAGTGTTTTAGCCTCACTGCCCCAAATTATTATTTTTAACCGGCCGCCGAAGATCGGCAGATTGTTTTCTGCATGTGGAGCGTTTTAATTTAATCAGTCGTTCGTGTGTAGGCAGAGTGTTATATTAGTCATTTGAATCGATTCCGATACATTATATTAAATTTTAATAAATTTGGTTAGCTTGGGTCAGTCGTCGTTTCAACTTTCGGTTAGTTTTACTTATTCTCAACTTATTTTAGTCATTTAAACCGGTTCCGATATGTTATAATCAATTTTAATAGATTTGGGTAGTTTGGGTTAGTCGTCCAATCAACTTTTGGTTAGCTTCACTTAGTCTCAGCTTAATTTAATAATTTCAACCGGTTCCGATACGTTATAATCAATTTTAATAAATTTGGTTGGTTTAGGTTAGTTATCGATTCAACTTTCAGTTAGTTTCACTTAGTCTCAACTTACTTTATTCATTTGAACCGGTTCCGATACGTTATAATCAATTTTAGTAGATTTGGTTCGTTTGGATTTGTCGTTCAATCAACTTTCGGTTAGCTTCACATAGTTTCAACTTATTTTAGTCATTTGAACCGGTTGCGATACGTTATAATCAATTTTAAAAGATTTGGTTAATTTGGGTTAATCGTCGACTCAACTTTCGAATAGTTTCACTTAGTCTCAACTTATCTTAATCATTTGAACCGGTTCCGAGACGTTATAATAAATTTTAATAAATTTGGTTAGTTTGGGTTAGTCGTCCATTCAACTTTCGGTTGGTTTCACTCAGTTTCATTTTATTTTAGTCATTTGAATTGATTATAATCGATTTTAATCGATTTGGTTAGTTCGGGCTAGTCGTCGATCCAACTTTCGGTTAGTTTCACTTATTTTCAACTTATTTTAGTCATTTAGAGCAGTTTCGAAAAGTTTTAATCAATTTTAATAGATTTGGTTAGTTTGGGTTAGCCATCGATTCAACTTTCGATTGTTTCACTTGTTCTCAACTTATCTGAATCATTTGAACCGGTTCCGATACGTTATAATCAATTTTAATAGATTTGGTTAGCTTGGGTTAGTAGTCCAATCAACTTTCGGTTAGTTTTAATTATTCTCAACTTATTTTAGCCATTTGGAGCCGTTCCGATACGTTATAATCAATTTTAATAGATTTGGTTAGTTTGGGCTAGTCGTTCAATCAACTTTCGGCTAGTTTCACTTAGTCCTAACTTATTTTAGTCATTTGAACCGGCTCCGATACGTTATAATCAATTTCATTGATTTGGTTAGTTTGGGTTAGTCAATCAACTTTGGGTTAGTTTCAAAGGGTCAAAATATATTTAATATTTACAAACCATTCCATTATCGTTATATATATACTTATATCGAAGAAATAGCAAGCAAAATCATATTCTTTCTAAAAAAATCTGACACCTAGACGATTTTTCCGGTCTTGCCGCTTCTAATTTTATTACTATGTATATCTATTCCCTGATCCGGCTATAGATTTTACCTACTTGCCTTTGTATTTTACATTACTTCGTATATATTTCCACCGAAGTCCAAATAAAATATTAAAATACAAATAAAATTAAGGATTTTCACAAATCCGACTCTGTTCTGAATACTCTGCCTACACACGAACGACTGATTAAACTAAAACGCTCCACATGCTGCCAACAATCTGCGGATTTTCGGCGGCTGGCAGAAAATATTTGGAGGAGTGGAGCTACTAGTTTATGTATACTTGGTAGTAAGATACAATATTAAAATTCTTTTTTTCTGACTCATGTTCCTAAGCCCTATTAGGACTATTATATTTATTTAAAGGTTTGAATCACGAAATTTACGACTGAATTACCTAACATATAAATTGGTATTTTATTAATAATGTAAACAAGTCCCTCCGATATTTCTATAAAATGGATTTAAATAATGGTTGCACAATTTGTTTGACCAGAGCAATATAAATTAAATTTTAGCCTAGCAAAGACTTGCACTATTGTGTTAATATTTCATTATTTTATATACTATCTAATTCTATGTGACAAATATTATTGTGAAATATACATACATCTATTTATTAAAACGCATGATTTTCTACACGTAATATATTTTTATATGCATGAATATTTATTATTTAAGTTTCAACAAAAATGAAGTAATTTTATTTAGTCAAATGTTGGTAGGAACATATAAATTAGAAGTGCTCTATTTGAACAATTATCTCTAGTCTTCGCGCACTCTTTTAACTTTTTTTAGATTTAATAAGTGATTTCCCATATATGAATATACAGTGCGATATTTTAACATGGACTAAATTCTGTAAATCAAACAGATATTTTAAAAAACTTTCTTAAACGTCTATTAGAATTTTAGGTTGTGCGTTGCTGTAGGAAAGAAATATTTATATTGAGCGTCTCAATAATGAATTAAGAAATCATCGATAAATGTCTTAAATGGTGCCTTTGTTTTTATGAGCTGATTGTCCCCAACTTGTTAGAAATAAAAAAAAAATCCATCGCTTGTCTTCCGATTTGATTACATTGTAGTTTCTGAATCGCCATACCAATCGATACGTTTTTAAAGCATAAAGTTTTTTATCATCAACACGAGCCTGCTATCGCACTTCGATGCATACTCATCCTGTTTTCCGTATCCATCGAATACGTTGAAAAATCGGGCTGCGTTTGTGTTTGTGAAATAAAATGTGGGAAGGAAAGGAAAATATATTGTCCAGTTCCTCAAGTAGGTGTTAATAATGTCGTCTGTGCACAATTACACAGAATAAAACAATATATTCGGAATTGAAATATATTATATCGAAACGAATATAAGTAATAAGCAATAGTTAACGATACGAGCTATTCGAACCATTCTCTAGTAATCTAGTCTAATCGTACCTCCTACTAAAGGAATACTATTCAATCACAAAAAGTGTTTACATAACATAATCAAAAGGCTGCCTAAGGAAATATATACCGGTCGGTCTGCAATAAATTGTCTATATAGGACTAGGCCGGGGCCTAATATTTACGAACAACTATCTACGTACAATGATACAATGTATAGTTGATAAGTTGTATTGAGGTTTACGTTAAGCTCACTAATTACAACTAGACTATTTTAAATAATTAGAATAATTAAAAAACCGTGCATATAAGCCGAGGGCTTATTAAATTCATATTCATGCAGGTTTTCAGTAAGGCACAATACGTTGCTCAACCCAAAGAAATAGAGAATAAGGTACATAGACGAAGGCCTTGTAATATTTGCGTACGAATAGCACTCGATCAAAAAATCGTCTTGCCGAGGGCATAGAAAGAGAGAGCCTATGGTCGAGGACCTAACTATTCAACTTCCCCACAAAGAGTTGGTTAGATTGAGTTAGAGAGTGCATAGGCCGAGGGCCTTATAATTCGCATACAAATAGCACTCATTCGACAAATTCTTGCCGAGGGCATAGAAAAAGGATATGTTTAAGCCGAGGGCTTCGCAATACAAACATTCTTAATATTATTTTTATTATACTTTATTAATTGATTTAGCCTAGGGTCGAGGACCTAACTATTCGACTTCCCTACAAAGAGTTAATTAGATTGAGTTAGATAGTGCATAGGCCGAGGGCCTTATAATTTGCACTCAATCGAAAAATTCTCGCCGAGGGCATAGAAAAAGGATAGGTTTAGGTCGAGGTCTTCGCAATACAAAACATTCTTAATATTATTTTTAATATATATTATTAATTGATCAAGCCTAGGGTCGAGGACGCAAGTATTCGACTTCCCTACATAAAGTTGGATAGATGGAGTTAGATAGTGAATAGGCCGAGGGCCTATAATTTGCATACAAATAGCACTCAATCGAAAAATTCTTGCCGAGGGCAGAGAAAAAGAATATGTTTAGGCCGAGGGCTTCGCAATACAAAATATTCTTAATATTATTTTTATTATAAATTATTAATTGGTTAGGTTTAGGGTCGAGGATCTAACTATTCGACTTCCCTACAAAGAGTTAGTTAGATTGAGTTAGATAGTGCATAGGCCGAGGGCCTGATAATTTGCACTCAATCGAAAAATTCTTGCCGAGGGCATAGAAAAAGAATAGGTTTACGCCGAGGGCTTCGCAATACAAAAAATTCTTAATATTATTTTTATTATAAATTATTAATTGATTGAGCCTAGGGTCGAGGACATAACTATTCGACTTATCCAGTAAAAGTTATTAAATGATAATCAGATACACTTGTGTGTATAATATTTCCCCTGTTTAAGCAGCAATAATCAATTCCAATAGGGACAAAAAACAGTATATATTTCTAATAAGGTCGTGGACCTATTTAATTAAAATTGCTATCATGGACTGACTCCTTATTGTCTGCAAAATAGCTGTATATTTTACAGGGTGTTAGTTGTTTTGATTAAAATATCACCCGCAGACTATTGTCTGAAAAATACCTGTATACTTTACAGACTGTTAGCTGTTTTGACTAAAATATCACCCGCAGACTATTGTCTGCAACATAGCTGCATACCTTACAGGGTGTTATGGCAAAGCATATTTGGCATTAAGGCCGTGGGCCATATGTTCTGACGGATAGCCGTAGGCTATGCAGTAAATTCTATCATCACTTGAGCGATTAAAAGGCTGTGAGCCAACAGTATATATTTTAATATGGTCGTGGACCTATTTAATTAAGATTGCAGTCTTGGACTCCTTCTTGTCTGCAAAATAGCTGCATACTTTACTGGATGTAAATTGTTTTGACTAAATTATCTCCTGAAGACTATTGTCTGCAAAACAGCTGTATACTTTACAGGGTGTAAGTTATTTGACTAAATATCTCTCGCACATTATTGTGTACAAATTTATATATTTGCCAAGGTTCCTACAACACCAATTGGGACATTGGCCAACAGCTGTAGGAGCCGTTAGCTAACAACACTAACCATTTTTCAAGCTTGGCTGATGCACTTTACTGATTTAGGATTTATTATAAATATAGAAAAAGTCAGTTAATACCATCATAAAAATAACTTACCTAGAGAACTTAGGACTTAATTCAGAGGACCGTTTCCTCGACCGTTTCTTTACCTCTTAACAAAATAAATTCAATTAAAGAGGCAATTAAAAAATATGTTAACCAGTCAGGTATTACAATTTGAAATTTTGCAAAATTTATTGGTGTTTTGGTAGCAGCGACTCCTGCCGTTCCTCGGAGTCGTCATCGTACCAAAAGACAAGGGCGCGCAAAATTTCAAACCTTAAAAGGAAAGTCGTACAATGACAGAATATTAATTTGGAAATATTCAAAGCAAATTAGTAGTTAGAATATACTGTAAATATGATGCCTAGTACGTATTTGTTTTGCTCTGATTGTATGTCAATAATATGTTAAATAAAATATATTTATTTAAGTGGTTAAGGAATTTATAAGACAGAATTTTCATTGATTTTTTTTGTCATAATTAAAAAAGAGTTGAATTGAACTACTTTGCTGCCTTAATTGTGTTTTTTGTGATACTCTCAGGATTGGAGGTAGAATAATGCAAAATTGCACCATCTAGCTTTAAACAGCTACAATGTAATCATATCGGAAGACAAGCGATGGAAAATTGATAGATTAATCGAATACCTACTTACTTGTGTGAAGATTAGTCGTAATTTTCCGAGCTTGTCTTCCGATATGATTACAACCCTCCCAACCACATGCCCCTTAGGCGGGCAACTCTAAAACAGAATGAGTAAGCATCGAAGTGCGATAGCAGGCTCGGGTTGAGGATAAAAAACTTTATGCTTTAAAAACGTATCAATGGGTATGGTGATTCAGAAACTACAATGTAATCATATCGGAAGACAAGCTCGGAAAATTACGATTAATCTTCATATAGGTAAGTAGGTATTCGATTAATCTATCAATTTTGGCATTGTAGAGAACAGCAATATTGGGTTAATATGTCATTACTTTATGTATAGTCTTTAAGTCTCTGTAAGAAATACAGAAACTGCAATTATTAGAGTACATGAATTCATGTTGGTAATACATTTTTAATGCAGGTATCTATCATTACAGTTTCATCAAGACTAAAATAATTTTATTTAGTTAAATGTTGGAATAAAAGTATAGTAGTAGCCTACAATATTAAAAATGTATTTTTTTTTCTGATTCATGTTCCTAAGCTCTATTAGGACTATTATATTTATTTAAAGGTTTGAATCAAGAAATATTTCGACTGATTTAGTAATAAATCTGACCCCTTTCTTCACATTGCTGCATACTTAAGAGGAATATACTTAATAAAATTACATTACCTAACATATAAATTCGTATTTTATTAATAATGTAAACAAGTCCCTCCGATATTTCTAGGAAATGCATTTAAATAATGGTTGCACAATTTGTTTGATCAGAGCAATATAGCAAAGACTTGCAGTATTGTGTTAATATATCATTATTTTATATATCATCTAATTCTCTGTGACAAATATTATTGTGAAATATACATACTATTACTATTTATTTAAATGCACGATTTTCTAAACGTAATATATTTTTATATACATGAATATTTATTATTTAAGTTTCAACAAAAATGAAGTAATTTTATTTAGTCAAATATTGGTAGGAACATATAAATTAGAGGTGCTCTATTTGAACAATTAGCTCTAGTCTTGAAGAGGCATTCGCGCACATTTTTAACTTTTTTTAGATTTAATAAGTGATTTCCATATATGAATATACAGTGCGATTTGACATGGACTAAATTCTGTAAATCAAATAGATGTTGTAAAAAATTTTTTTACACGTCTATTGGAATTTTAGGTTGTGCGTTGCTGTAGGAAAGAAATATTTATATTGAGCATCTCTATAATTATAATTTATAGGCATTGAAAACTAAAATATTACAGCTATATGGGCAATATGAACAATCGAAAAATGTTTAGTACTGAAACTATAAACTCTCAAGAATGATTTATGCATTGTAGAGTTAAAACCCATATGTGTTTCTCCATATCAGAATAGCCTTTTTTATATACTAAATTCCAGTGTATATTTGTGACTTCAAGATAACTTTTTGGCAATAAAACACATGTCTTGGGAGTGAGTTCCAGAACAATGCATTGCGCCAGACGAAGACGCCCTTGCAAAGCGATGTTCTAGGTGTTTCCAGTTGTGAAATGAACTGGTGCGTTCTTACCGTCGGTCGTGACTGTCTGACAGGCATTGCTGCGGCGGGACAAGGCTGATCAAATCCTGGGAACAACTGCTGTGAAAATATCTGCAAAATAGGGATATCTCGGCCACATGTCTGCGGTGGTGAAGACTATCCAGATCCCGGGTCAACTCCGGGTCGCTGACCAGACGCACAGCTATTTTCTGAATGTAAGCTCGCAACTGTAGGGTGTGCTTCGGTGCGACACCCCAGATGTGTGAGCAATATTCTAAGCACGGTCGTATTTGCGCTTTGTAGAGCAAGATCAGCTGCCGCGGTATATACAGTTTTTTCTTGCAAAATATCGCACCAAGCTTCTACGAGGCTGATTTTGCGATGTTAGCAACGTGGTCATGCCATGAGATAATGCTGTTGACCGAGACGCCCAGTGTGAGAGCCAGATAAAACTACCCGTCTTAAATGTTTTACTCACTAATAAACGGTTTACAGCGCAAAATGTGAACTACGAATTCCAGAACGTAATTTATTAATTACTTGAGAGAAACAGGCATAACGAACATCGAACAGCTTTACATTATTGTAGTGTCTATAAAAATCCCGTTTAAATCGTAAACAACCTCGCGAATATTAACTCGAAAATGGCCCAGTTTTAGTTCCGTCGAATACTTAAAAACTTAAAAAACTATATTATTTTTGACACATTTTTTGACAATCTTAAAAAAGAATAGGTAAAACTGAGGCCACCAACGCATGGCGAGGTGTTGTCGCATTTTACGTTGCACGCACTTTTCGCAGTTTTTTAGGGAAAATATTTAATGTCTAGGACACCCTGTAGTCGACTAAATACTGTTACTGTAGAAACAAAGACTGTTACTATAGTTTCTGAAACCGTGCTTTTGGCGTAGATACTTTCACGAAAAATCGCTGCCGCGCTGTATTAAAGTCTCCATCAAGCCTATGGCGTGAATATTCCATGTTGAAGTCCGCCCTTTTCATAAAGGAAAACGATATTTCCAAGTATTCTAAACTTCGAGCATTTTTAAAAAGAAGAAATGACGGTTATAAACCTAAAAAATTCAATGTATTTGACAGGGAAATTGTGAATAAGTTCCTGTTTGAAGCGCCCGATGGTATTTATTTAATTATGAAGGTTGTAATGAAAATGGGAACTGCTGGAGCGTGCCGTTCTAATGAACTCTGTGTAATGAAAATGGACAATGTTGAACTAAGGCATGAAGTTATAATTGTTACTATTCATAATTCAAAAAAATGGAATGCACGTAAATTTACAGTGACTAAAAGTGACGATGAGAAGGTTGTAATTTTAAAATAGTTCAAAATTACATTGATATAAGATCTCACATGACGAATTTTAATCCTCACTTCTTCATGCGATATCAAAATGGAAAGTGCTTAAATCAGCCTGTCAGGAAAAACACGATTTCTTCAATTTCAAGTAAAATTGCTAAATTTCTGAACTTTGAGAATTTTAAGCAGTATACTGAACACTCCCTTAGAAGAACGTCGATACTGGAGTTGATGTCTTAGCTCACAAGCGACATGGGGGATGGAAATCTGCAACTATTGCGGAAAGTTATGTAACCGAGAGTGTCAACAATAAAAAGGAAGTTGCAAATACAATTTTGTACTATATAACGAAGCCAGAAGTCTCATGCAGTACTTCAAGAGTAACAGAAAACTTGGCTATAGATGGAAAATTTATGGAGTCAGAACATTCCATACAAATTGAGAAAAACGACAAAACATTTATCCAAATTTTGTAAATAATTGTACTGTTGAGATTCATTTCACTTAATATTACTCAATTTTTATAAATCATTGTTTGCTTGACATGGTTAATGAAATAAAAAATTCAAGGTATCTCCTATGTTTGTAGTTTAAACTTGAATGAATACAGGGTGGAATAAATTATTACCACCCAAGGGTGGTAAGTTGGCTTACAACCCGTCGTCAAGGGCAATCGATACCTTTTTGTTAACTCTCTTTTACGTCCTTTAAAATGGGTTGTTTACAATACAGGGAGGGGTAAAAAGTATATTACGACTTTATGACCAATCATTGCATAACATTAGCAATACTTCCCGTGTCCAAAATCCATATGTCCAATATACCTTTTAAATATTGCTACATGAATGTTATTGATACGTAATATGATGATAAGTCGGTCTGGATATGAAGTTTGGTATCCGGGTCCCATATTAGCACTCCTGCCAGTTACGCCACTGTTTTCGCCATCAAATAAATTGCTATCTTTTCATAACTGAGGCTGAAGCAATAATAAAACCAAAGTTGTAAGCTAATCTAACTATTAGAATATAACGGATTAAGGTAAGGTTGTGTGATAATTATTACAACAAACAAATACAATTATTTTGATAGCCTACGGAATGCTTGTGACAAAAAGTTTGTGTCTCTATTTCTAAATATTTACTTTATCCCTGAAAATGGAAGCAAATTTTGGTTACGTGAACGTAAGAAGATGGTACTTACAAATCAAACGCACCAACGTTTTTTTACTTAGTGACAGATCCTAGATATGACGCTCCGTTGGCAGTAAAAGTACTTCATCTCAATGGCCTATCCAATCATGTAATGAGTTTTTAAATTAATTGAGTGATTATGACAAAAAGTCTTTTGCAGTCGCTTGGAGAAGTATTTTTAAGTTTAATATTTTAATGATTAATGAAGAAGCAACATGGATTATTTGGAGTAAAAGTACTTTTTGAAATTGTTCTCTAGTTATCAGATTCCCTTCGTCCCTTAAGCACACAGCCGCGCCCCAAAAAGTATTACTTTTACTCCTAATAATACTTTTTGTATTTTGCCTTATGAAAATTGTGTTTCCGAGTTAGGGTTTGAAGCAATTAATTTATTGTGAGAGTATAAAAATGGTGTCTAAATAAATCCAAGAAGGAGAAGAAAATACAATATAGATTAAAAAAAAGTAAAAATTTGTTATATTTAATGAGCGATTGGTTGGTGGTCAATTAAAAATAATATATTTATATGTAAAATTTGGTAGTGGCTATCAAAATTGCCTACAAACTACTTTTTGACCTTTATATAGTTCCCATATTAGAGCAATACGTAAGAAAATAAATAGTCTATTCGCTGGTGAAAATTGTTTATAATATGATTAATATACTTTTTATAATTGGAACCTTTGACGCTAAAAATTTAATGCCGAGTTTTATTTAGGTTAGATTTTTCGTAGCAGGTAATAGATGCAAAGTCTTATAAAATGGACTTTTTGAATTATGAGTGTTCAAGCTTTCATGGAAGAGTGAGATAACACATAAAATTTTATTTATTTTGCCATTATTAAAAATGTTTATTATGTGTATCATATTGGAAACTCTTGTCACACAATTAAATTTAGAGATTACCACATTTGCATTAATTGTATAGTTACAGTAATAGCACTATGCTGGTGTTTAACTTTCAAATCAGCTATAAATTGCAGGTTAAATTTTCTGTACAGTTTGTATATATAATATACAGGTTACACCTCTAGATCAGAAGCTAGAAATGGAGATACACTTATTTTCATCGCGTATAAATATCTAAACATATACTTTATTAAATAAACATTTTTAACAAAAAAATTCTATTTAGTAAAGAAAAATCATCAAACAAGTCTGTCTATCATGAAATGTTCCCTAGATAAATCGATAAATCAGACTTTTTCCACTTTTGCACTAAATTTTCATATTTTTAATGCAGTAATAACAGTTAAATGTGATTTTAAATTCTATCACAATATTTCATCTAATGGTTTTCATATTCTTCCTCGTTAACAAATTTATATAAAATGACATATTTAATATATTTACCTCACTATGAAAATCCGCAAAATTGTGTCATTTATAGGGTTAGAAAACAAAAATTTAATATCATATTGATTCGTAGATATTCTAGGTGCAGTTTTATCTATTTCTACCTACGCTGGGGTATAGCTTACAAACTCCTATAATATAGCGAAGAAGTATTTAGTTATGTCTAAGACAGGGCAATAATTCCAAATTGAGTGTTCGGTAATAGATAATAGAATTTGAAAAACCGCTCTATATTTACGTATTTCTTAACAAAACAATTTATGTTGTTTCAGACGTGTGCAACACTGAAATCTTGGAGTATTCTGAAATGGTGTTATGGATGGCGAAAATCGAATAATCCTAAATGTTGGCGGAATTCGTTACGAAACATACAAGGCTACTCTAAAAAAAATTCCGGCAACTAGACTATCTCGGCTTACGGAAGCCTTGGCTAACTACGACCCGGTTCTCAACGAGTACTTTTTTGATAGACATCCTGGCGTATTTGCACAAATCCTGAACTATTATAGGTAAGTTTTTTTGAAATTTGAAATTATTATTATGGAGGACATTTTATAGGAAATTATAGTTTTCCATAGATCCTTATGAATAAGCAATATAATTGGTTTAAAGCTATAGTTGTTATTATGAAAATATATAGCTTCTTTAAACACAACCTGTAAAAATATAAATATTTTCCAAAGGTTCAATTTTATTCTCATATAAAAAAAATATTATTTATTCCTTTCAGAAAAGTAGTGTCTTTATGAACTAGCAGAATAAATTAAAAACATTTAAAAATTAGTTGCTACTATCTATTATTCGCCGTATATGAGACAACATTGTGTGGATTAGTTCTTAGTTGAATAAAAAAAAATATGTCATATTTTTGCTACTAAATATAAAAAATCTTTTAAAGTCTTCTCTAATGAAATTTTTATTATTTTATCACTTTTTCTATCGTGTTGAAAAGGATGCTATTTACTAGAATTTATTGCGAAAACGAATTTTGAAAATGTGTCTAAAAAAGAGCCCAAAATTTTAATTGAAATATAAACAATTTATCATTCCATCCATTTATTTTTTTTTGCGTATATATTTTAGTTCTGGGCCTTACTCAATCACATTTTTGAATTTTGGTTGTTTAACAATGAGTATTTATTTCGCCCCGTGGCCACACAAATGGAGTCTCCTAGTTATTTAAAAATATATGTTTTATGTTAATTTTTAACACACTAAATATTAAAGCAAAGCCGTTTAGAACATATGTTCGTATGTCCGAAAATTGACTAAGTTTGGGAAGATACTTGATTAATACCCTGCACAAGCATTTTTTATATTAGATATTAAATTGGAGATGTCTTTTTATGAACATATTAATATGAAATTTAACAACTTATAAATCATTTTCTTGGGAGACTTTCAACTAAAGTTTCGGTATGATCCTGAATGGCTAAAGCGTTGGTGGATTCAAACAAAATACTAAGGACTATCTCAACAACGTGTTAGAATTTCAGTAATTACTGTTAGTGTACGAACCCTGATAAGATATGTGAGATGTCCTTTACTAACATGAAAATATCGTTATCAAATATTTAAGGAAAATGCAGTTTTGAAAAATGTATAATAATGAAAGTGAGATAGCAATACTGGATATGAATTAAATGCAAACTGATTAAACACTATAATTATGAAAAAAATATTATACAAAAAGCCGCAAAACTAAAAAATACTAAATAGATTTACTGTTAGACAGTAATTAATTTCCTGTTTATTTAGTTATTTATTAACATGATTATATCCATATCCTAATTAAATTATGTATTGTACATTTTAGAGGAAAACGTTTTAACTTAACCTTTTATAATATAATCATATGATTGTTTACTAAATATATTCAAATATAAAAAAAACATATATTAAGTTATGCAGTAGATATAGCAGAATATAGGTTACACAAATATTTTGCTTTAAGTCTTATAGACTTTAAATAATAAAATAATAAAAAATTAAATAAGTTAACGCAGTGGGACATTAAAAGATGATAAGAAAAAATATATAAAAGCGCCATATCAAACTAATGGCAGGTACTGGCGAGAGCTACATTATGACAATAGGTAAGCATGTTTACATTTTACACATAATTTAGAAATTATTGGTTTGATTTTTATGATATCGGCCTGTACATATTTTTATACTGCCGTACTTAGCGCAGAAGCTGTAACTGGCAAAATGGCTATCGTGAGATATTGATACATTTATGTTACTATTTCTGCAATATAGGTTCCAAAAATTGTACATACAAAAACTTTACTGAAAATTACTATTTTAATGTCTATGAAATCCATATGAAATTAAATATTTTCATTAATTAGAATTTAGATAATGGTTTTTTATAAATTTTTCGCCGTACTTTATTAAAGCGTTTTGGCACATCTATCAATTTACAGTAGGAAGTTGATCATATTGATTATAAAAAACGAATAAAATTTAAATGAAAAACTATATACTTCATGAGTGCATATATTAAATTTTCAAAGTATGCATATAGAACTCAAGTAACCTTCTACATAAAACAATGTTTAAAATATCGTCTTCGGCAGATTCACCGTTCTATAACGGATTATTCTCACAAAACAAAATTCCGGTACTTGGTATCATACGAGTGGCGCCTTTGGTATGATTAGTAATCCCGATACGTCTTTCACTGGAAATGCCTCTATACGCTCACTACTGATTGGGATTTGGAATAGCAGATTTTAAATATTTTTATATTTAAAAAAACTACCGCTAAAATTTGCCCTTTATAATCACTTTTATAAAATAAACTAATTTTTATCTTTCTCTACAACAACTTGAGCTATATCGTCTTAATAAACCTATTTCTGTTGCAATTTGAATTTTAAATTAAAATCCTTAAATCCAAAAAAGTTTTTAAGATCCATTGTAGCGGACCCAACAATGACTCTTGAGAAACTCCGCAACTCATTTCAAACGTCAAACGCCGCTATAATCGCCCTCTCGCTTAGCTAAGCCTTAACCATCTGCACTAAGTATTCGCTAATCCCTGCTTTCGCCAACACGTCCACAATTCCAAGGTACAGAGTTGAAGGCTTTTTGCACGCCAATAAGCACCATCACTGCAAATTGTTGATTTTGTACAGCTTTAGTCTTGACCTCTTCGTGAATTGTAGATCTGCCATTAACATATCGATGCTGACCTTCGTGAATCATTCCTCTATCTTGCATATTCTATTGATGTGTAAACATCTTATGCGCCGGTATGAGGGTAAATCTCGGCAAATGGGATGGGAATATGGGGACGGAAATGTGTAAACCGTTATGATATCTTAACCCATGCGCATTGAGAAGCAAGCTAATACAGGATGGCCGCGATTGCAACGACTCAAGTGGCGTTTATAAAAAGCTAGCTGCTAGGGCGGTATTAGATTTTGATGTCCATGATAACGATATAGGACATATGTTTACCCATCATTTTCTCGAGTACTAGCAGGCTCGCTCAATTTTTTTTATTTATTAGAATCTTTTACAATTTTCAATTTGAACTAATTAGATTGGTCTGTAGCTGCTCTGTAGGTCCTGGTCTTTTTTTAGTTTCTCGATAAGGACTGATCGTGCTTCCTTTTTCTATGGCTGTAAAGCAACTTTCTTTTAGACACTTGTTGAAAATATTTATGGATATTTGCTTATTTTCTTCGGTTATCTGCAGCATTATGGTCACATTACAATCAACAAGTTAAAAAGTCACATTTCTAAAAAGGTTCACATAATTCTAAATTAAAGACAAAACCCATGACTAAACTACGCTCTTCGCGCCGTACCACCAAAAGCGTGGATTAGCCATCGTTTTTGTCTTTAATTTAGAATTATCTGAACCTTGTTGACCATTGTCTATAGATCTTGTTTGTTTTCTCTTCGTGGATATGTTCTTCGGTTCAACTGACAAGTAACACTGATGATGGCTTAGGCCGAAAACGCTCTGTTACGCTTTTATAGGAAGATTAAAAATTTTGCATGGAATACTAAATTTGTTTCGTTTAGTAAATATAATAATGGTTTAGGTCGCTGACCACTTTTAAAAGACAACTAAAACAAGACGGACTCAGTTACCCTTTAGCAGTCTACTTGACTCTGAGGACGGATATTTTTTGGCTCCCACTTTAACAGATTAAAGATTTATTTTAAGCAAAATAGGGGAGAAAAGCGTAATTGCATTATTTAAAATAACAGCCTATTCGTTGCGTTACAATCTCATAAAAATCATATATTTGCGTCATATCTCAGAAATTATGGAAATTAGAAAAATGTAGGTACGCCACCGAATTCTATGTAAAAGGCGCTATAAGTAGCAAATTTTACTATACTTACTAATAAGTTCAAGCGCAAGGGAGCTAACGGGGTATTCAAATATTGCATTGACTAGCTTGTCAAATACGATTTGGATGATTTCTAAATTCATCAAATTAAAATCAACCTTTATCATGTTTACTTTTGAGTCCTGAAAATAATATATGTTAATCCATATCAATTATCAGGTTTTAGATAAATATTAATTTAATAATGGTGACAGTATATTTAAAGTGAATTTGCAAACGCTTATATTAGAATTTTCCAAACATAATTACAGCCGTCGATGCCAAGCACATATTAAATTGCTCGTGAAAACTGGGTCAGATTATAATACTTGTAAAAGCAAAGCAGTGTGACCCTAATGGTGCTGGTTGACTAATCCAAGGGACCAATTTTGGATAGGGGAATTTATCGTAATATGACCCGTTATATAGCAGTCACAGATATAAATCAAAACGATCCTGAAAATGGAATATTAATTACAAAAGAAACGATAACAGGCGTGTTGTCGAAAACACTACTGGTAATTTGATGACTTAAAAGTGCTCGGAAAATACGTTAATCTAAAACACCAAAATATATTTACTTCTAGATCTAATACGCAATTGTTCATCACGAGTAATGTCAAACAGAGAAAAGGAGTAAAGTATTCACATTTTGAGCCATAAATGGAAATAAGTTATACAAGCTTTAAGAAGTCATATATCAACTTCTGGTATACTGCAGAAAAATCACCTAAAAAAAAGGAAAATATGTATGTCACTGTTTATCAATTTGGCAGCGATCAGCGAAAAATTGCAGTCTTTTTAACACCAACTGTTTTGACGGCGTAGCCTGGTGGAATTTTGTAGCCGCAAGAGAAAGGTCAGAATAAGAAAATTATATTCTGTATTAGATGAAAGAAGAAGATTGACAAAATCTAACAAGGCTCTGAATCGCCATTAATAAATGTGGATGCCGTCAAATGTTAAAAGTAACGAGTCGATAAGACGATAGCTGACAATACTTTGGTATATTGAGACGTGTGAAAATGCTTGCAAAAGAAAACCTATACCTATACCCAATACTCAAAAAATGTCCTTCATAGATGTAAAACCGCATTCTTCTACATAGTGAAACTCCAAATTTAGGAAAGTGGCCTGATTAAAGCAAATGTAGGCAAAGATTCCTTGGGAGGTCTGTAGAATAAATATGTGAAATTCATGGACTCACTTAAGTACTTGGGCGTGCAACCCCAACCCTGCCACCCGTTTGCCTCACCTGACGGTAAAGCCACGAGCGACCACCGATTTAGCAATCATGATGCTTAAGCGATAAGTTAATTATTTTAGCAAACTGTGGATACCTATGATTCTAGTCAATACTTCACATCAAACCTATATCTAATAAGAGAAGATTAAGAATCCATTCCTGATGTGAATAATAATACTGGCTGCAAAATAATATTATCACCGTCTGGCAACAACTCTATACATGCCGAACACCTCGCTATTTATCATAATCGTAAAACTAGACCAGTAAAAATTGCCCTCATCTATAATGGAAGGAATTCATGAGGAGACTTTACTTAATAAAACTTAACAATCAAAATTATTTCAAATAGAGCAAAAGTGTATATGACAGAGGTCGTGGAGCTAGCGCAGCCTAGCTCAACCTTCCCAAAAGCCAACGCCCCATAATGCTATAGATATATCATAATATGGGGAAAAGGTAAGTTAGGTAAGTTAACGCAAGTATCCCCATTTAAGTTTGTACACTACAGACATAGTGCTTTTTGATACTTAACTGCTGTCCCAATTTTAGAGCTAGAGCGGCAAACCTGTTTACCGTATATGGCGAACAACAAATATCCCTAGCTCTCAAAAATTAATTTAAATGGGTCGAAATTGTATTATAACAGGCTTAAAACTATCGCAGACTGGCCGTATCTTCCCAAAAGTTAAAGCAAGGTTTTTATGCATAAGATATTGGCTTTTAGATTACAGTGTAAGTTTCCGAATATAACGAAAGAAGGTTCCCGTAAAACAGGAAAAGAAAAGTTCTCTTGAGCTAATGCGGATGGTTGAAAATGAAGGCGGTTATCCAAAAGTTTCAAAACAGTGTTACTTTCTTTTGAGCAGGCTATTTTTAAGCTAAAACTAAAATTAGGGTGTCATTTGGTTTTCTTTTCGGATTTGGTCATTTTCTTCGTGTATTCTTGGGATGCATACCCGATTATCTCTCAGCTTTTCGAATGATCTCGAATACGAACTGTGTTACTAAACAATTTTTCTGTTCGTTGTGGAGGAGAAATTGTATTTATTATCCTATTAATTATTGTGTATTAAGATCTCGATATTTGTACTGATCTCATGTTTTCTAGGCAGAAGTGAATAGGTATGGCTGGCAAGTCAAAATAGAATTTAAATTCATGGAACTATCTTAAAATTGTTTACAACCATTCCTACGTTCATTATATTACATATAATGATATAAGGCCGATAAATAGCAAATAACGGCAAATAGCAGCCAAGGCTGTTATTTGCAGTTATCGGCCGTGTTTCGCTCTAGATTTTTCGGCATACCGTAGAATATACAGTATGCCGAAAAATCTAGAACACGACACGGCCGATAACTGCAAATAACAGCCTTGGCTGATTCTGGTAGATTTTGTAAAACAATAAGATACTTTATTTTAAGAATACATTTTATTAAAAAATAACTCATAATAGGTAGGTACAGGGTGATCCCCTATAATGTCGCCCCCCTATAACTTTTTTATTTTAAGTGTCCCAAAAAAAATAAAAGTATGGTTATGTAGGTACTGAAAAATACTTTTTTTCTGCGTA
>JAEQML010060852.1:0-26553 GCA_016904865.1 Pissodes strobi | reverse complement strand
TATTAGCGTTTAAAGATCCTTTACACAAATAGTGCACTATGTAAAAAGTCGACCTCTCCTATTGGTCGATCCATCTCGTATTACCATGGGTCTGCGTGATGTAATCGATTTCTGTCAAGTGTAGAGGTTTATACAGCTTGAGTCTCACCTGGACGGCCTAGGTTTGAACCCCGTTGCTACTTTTTATTTTTTTTAAGATTATGTTTCTAAAGTTTTTTTCTTGATTTTGGGTATGTCTTGGGTTAGTTTGGGTTAGCACCTGGTTACTTTCCGTTTATTGAGCCCCCGTAGCAAGCGAAGCGAGCGGAGGGCCATGCAAATCGACCAATAGGAGAGGCCGATTTTATATGGTGCACTATTTGTGTAAAGGATCTTATAACGCGACGTATTACGTATATGGTGGTAACTCTAATCTGCTAGATCCATATACTTATTAGTTTATATATATATGGCTAGATCTGACGGAATATCCGTTAAGTTGGCAACACTGGAGACACGGCAAAATGTAACTTTCGTAGCCCTAGGAATACGCTGTTGCCAAACTTTTTCTAATATTTCACTTTTCGCATGGCCCTCCTCTCGTTTTGCTCGCTACGGGGACTCAAAAAAGGAAACTAACCAAGTGCTAACCAACACCATAGCATAATATGCTGTGCCAAAATTAGCCCAAGACATACCCAAAATCATGAAAAAAATTGTTTAGAAACAGAACTTAAAAAAAATTAAGCGAGTCTGCTAGTACTCGAGACACTGATGTGTAAACATATCCTATATCGACATCATCGACATGAAAATCTAATGCCACCTTAGGCTGCGTGACGCCAGAATATAGGCAACTACTTATTTGAAATTGGTTGCCAGGCGTTAGAAAGAACACGTTTTACACTAACGGTTACAGACAACCTACGAAACACATCCCCGTCACAGATACCGCCTGACGTGCATGATATTTGTAACGTTTACATTAGAATGTCTAATATTTCACTTCACACATAGCCCTCCGCTCGCTTCGCACGCTACAGGGGCGCACCGAACAAATGCTAACCAAATCTAAACCAAAGCATGTCCAAAATCACGAAAAAGGCTTTTTACAAATATAACCTCTGGAAAATAAAAAATGGGATTAAAACTAATCGTAAAAATCAACGCGAGCGAAGCCGCGGGTAAAAGCTAAAAGTGTCCTATATTCTTTACTATACTCTTGAAAATATCATTCATGATGAACGACACAGTTTATGCGTGAAAGCCTAAGAAACAAACAAACAAACACATTCGCATTTATAATATTAGTTAGGATTCTTTAATAATACCAAAGAATATTCTACTACGATTTTTGACAGTTCGTTTAATTTAATATAATAATATTCTTTTTTCTCGTCTAAAATCCGTTTAAAACGATTTTAAATTGCAAAATTGTATAAAAATCCGAAAATTTTGACTTTTTAAAGACGAATTTGTTGTCGATTTTGAAGCGAAAATTCGTTTTAAATTCAACCGTCCATTAAAAATAGGCTGTGCTATGAATCCAAATACACTGCGAATATAATATAATAAAAATAATAGTGTTGACGGTACGTTTAATTCAAAATATGCTTTTTTATCGTCTAAAATCCGTTTAAAACGATTTTAAATGGCAAAATACGCCCTAGGGGCTAGAATCAGTTTACACATTTCCGTCCCATTTGCCGAGATATACCCTTATACGGCCGCGTAAGATGTTTACACATCAAAAATATAAAAAGACGCAACGGGATTTGAACCCGGGCCGCCGGATTGACACTCAACCATCTAGGCTCCTTGACCATGAGAGCTCTTGCGACAAATTGATTGCATGACGAAGACATGGCGCGAATGCAAGCAAAACTAGAATAAATTTGGCAACAGCGTATTCTTGGGGCTACGAGATTTATATTTAGACGAATTCTTTTTTTCAACGGTTGATCCACCGATTGCACCGGTTGAGCCATTTGGCGTTCTTTTATTGTTCGATGGGCCATCGGTTGTGTCTCAATTGTGTTTTTGTATTCACGATGGATTAACGTATGGTTGCATCAGCTTCCACCGGCTCGCCAAGTCGGTTGTTTCGGTGTATTGTGGGGGGGAGCAACTTTCCTAACCTATACATTTAACATTTGTTTGTTTTGAATTTAGAATTTCAAATTTTGATACATAGAATCATTGTTAAATTGTTTAGATAAATATAAATATAAACAATGATATAATGGACCGTCCCGTTGAAGCTGTGTTAACACACAACTCGAGTATTAGTTTTAAGGTTTTTTTAATAGAATATGAATTGACTCGTCCTTCAAACAGTGAGTAAATTTTCAACTAAACCTATTAAAATAATATGTGTAAAATAATCTTAAATGTTGTGTGGTAGTTGAAACATAAAACCTTAAAAGGAGACTTTATGTGAGATATGTCTTTATTTATTATAGATCCTTCTTTTCTTGAAGAAATTTCTGAAAAGTATTTTAAGCTCTATAAAAATGATATGCTATTTGGAAATCTTGAAGAAAATTGTAAATCAGTTGGATCTGGATCTCGGAGTTACTAATATAATGGTTTCGTCATCATCATCAGAATCGGAGTCGCTGGAATACAGTACTCTCGCCACTAAGGCGACCGCAACAGAGATCATTTTATATTATCAAAAACTTCTGCAAAAATTACAAATTATTGTTGTTTATATAGTATTTAAACGTCAAAGTCAAACGTCAAGCTTCCACCAGTGCGTTCTTATTTTCTCAGAACCGGTGTCCACCGGTTGGTGACGACAGGACCCTAGAAATGTCAACCGTAAAAACATTGGTTCACCAATGATTGAATCCACCGGTGAATAAAAGAATACGCCTATAATAATTAGGCGCTTCGAACTAGTACTCAGCGTTACCGTTTTAGTACATTTGTACTAAATTTAGTACATTTTTACGTGTGAGCACAATAGTACATTTTATAGGGATATTGATCAAATTTAGTACATTTCATGATTTCACACGAGCGCTCAAAAATTGAATTTCTTTCATGCAGCAGGACCCTCTAGTATAGATAACCGCTGAAAGTTACGCTGGCCTTGTTTGAATGAAGAAACAATAGGAATCTTTACAGGAACCTTTAACTTTAAACTCTTCTAACTCCGTCACACGGATCGCTGGTAATTCCCTGCCGGTCGTAGAAATCACAAGCGTTTAGCAATAGAGGCAAATTTTCGATGACATGCTTTGCATGCTGGCTACGTACGGGGTCGCAATCAACAAGAACTATCCAAAACTAACCCAAAATTAAGAAAAAAAAGTAAATTAATGAAAAACTAACACAACCTTAAAAAAGGTAAACAAAACATCTCTCCCGACCGAAGGAGGGGGGAGGGGGGAATCGAACCCGCAGCCAGTGTTGCCAGATTAGTTTTACAGTTAGGTAGAAGATTGATGTAAAAAAAATAGTAGATTGATTAAAAAAATAGTAGATGACAAATTCAATGTCTAGCTTTAAAAAAACATATCTATTCATGGTAAAATCACAGATCTATATAGGTACGCAACAGATACCTCTTCCAATGCTTTTTACGCGGGGCCAAAAATGTTCACCGGCTCTCGCGAGCGGGTGAACCAGTCGTCTAGGTGTTGCCAAGTTATCACGTCTAACAACATGCCATGGGGGAGTGGGCAAACTTTGCGGTCGTGATTTCAGCGGAGCACGTGCCGTCAGTTCGCGACTTGGCAACACGGCGGGGCAAAACACGTCTAAATAGGAATATATTTAATTTTATGGCATCATTGACGAGCGACACTTTTAATACCGGAGCATCTGTTGCGTAGTTATATAGATCTGTGGTAAAACTGAACTAAAGCAGAACTAATACCACTAACCACTAAAAGTAAACTAATAACACCTGTTATTCAGTCGGGTTTGAGTAAACACGCCGACACAGACACACAAGTGACAAGTCGTAAGTAAAATGCTAATGACATTTAAACGATTCAAAGAACGAGCCGGTGAATCCCTTATATGTATATATAGAACTAGTGGTGGTGGTGCCATCTTTTAAAACTGCTTAAAAATAGCAACGTAATTCCACTTCACAAAAATAATTAAGATGTTATGGTAGAATTTTAAGATTTCTGTTTAATTTCTTCTTGTAGTTTTAGGATATTTATTCAAGTATTCTGTTTTTCTCTAAATAATAGTAGAATTTACCTTTAAGAAAGTAGAATAGTAGCCAAAGGTCAAAAATAGTAGATCTACTATAAAAATAGTAGATCTGGTAACACTGCCCGCAGCGCAGAAACGACAGACAAACACTCTGCCTACTACACTACAGTACTAAAGGAGTTTCGCTAGAACGTAAAGACATGGATAATTCCGATAATTCGGCCATATTACGCATGCACGGTATCGCATCGAAAATTTGGCCCCTATCGCTAGACGCTTTTCAGAAATCCCCGAGCGTCTGCTTTAAACATATTTTATTTTCAGTTAGCTTAGGTGTTGCTGTTAGTTAGCGTTTATTTATCTTGCCTCTTGTGTTTCAGATGTTTATTTTAAGTTAAGAATTTTGTTTTGTATAACGTTAGATTTTTTCTTGTTTTTGGGTTTAAAAATATATGAGCTCTGTTCCAACTGACTATGAAAACCGTACATGGGACGGTAATTTCCAGTTGTATAATTCGTTTGTCAACATGACAGGATATTTATCGCCTTCAAAAGTGAAATTGTCAACTAGAAATGACGGTCCCTCGTACGGTTTTCAAGTCGGTTGGAACAAACCTTTATATTCGTAATTATAACTAAGGCAAATAAGATGGCGGCAAATGCACAAGTGTGTGTTTGTTGCTCCGACAATTTTGTCATAAACAATAAGAAAGTAAAGTGTAAATATTGTGAAAAAGTGTTTCATGCGATGTGCGTGAAAGTGAAAGATTATAATCATAAGTTTTTAAGTGATTGCAAGAACGTTTTTTGGTATTGTGATGAATGCATCGAAATAATTCCGCAAATACCCAAGCAAACGCCAGGCGATAAACATGTGAATTTATCAGATTTGCAGCAAAAAATAGACCATTTAACCGAAATATCGGAGAGTGTAAACAAAACAACAAAGCTATGCTTGGAATTTGTATCAACAGGTGTGCCTAAAAATAACAATAACAGACCGTGGAATGAAGTAGTCAAGAATAAAAAAAGTCCGCCGTTAATTATTAGGCCAAAGAACGCATCACAGAATAGCGAGGAAACAAAAAGGGCAATTTATGAAAAAATTAATGTTGATGACATTAATGTATCTGTAAAGGGCCTTAAGTCTGTTGGCCAGGGCAGTGTTTGTATACAGTGTGACAACGAAGAGTCTCTAAAAAAACTTCAAAGTGCAGCATCTGTTTCTCTATCGGATAGCTATGAAGTGGCAGTATCCGAATATCAAAAGCCAAAAATTGTTATAATTGGTGTGAATCAGGAACATCTTAACTCCAACGACGAGTTGATAAGTAAACTAAAAAGTAAAATAAAGGATGCCCCAAAAATGGAAATTAAAGTTGTTAAGAAGTATATTCCTAGAAATAAAAAAAGACATAATGTATTGCTCGAGGTGTCAACAGATGCTTTTAATTATATTATGTCCCAAGGAAGAGTATTTCTGGGCTGGGAGAGTTACCCAGTTTTTGAGTTTATCAGCGTTCTTAGATGTTTTAAATGTTGGCGCTATGGCCATACAATAGAGAAGTGCAAAAAAGAAGGAGCTGTATGTCCAAACTGCACTGGTGCGCACAGTGCCGAAGAGTGCCATGCAACAGAAAAACATTGTGCAAATTGCAAGTATGCTAGCGAGGTGTTAAAAATTCCAAATGTCAAAACAGATCATACAGTCTTTGATCGATGTTGTATGATATATAAAAAGGAAGTACAGAAAAATCGTGACAGAATTCAATATACATAGCAATCAACGTCTTCGAATGTAAGTACAAATAGTGAGATCTGCCTGTCATTGAATATACAGGGTTCAGGGTTTGACTCATCACAAAAAAGTCGAATTACAAACTGTCACTTCCAATTATAATCCACTGATCTTGTGCGTGAACGAGACCCATGTCACTGATGATTTTTGTAGCAACGAGATAGATATTATCGAATATAAAAGTTTTGTGTGTTTTTCACATAGCAGACACACAGGTGGGGTGATTGTTTATGTTAGAACGGAGGCTATTGTCATGGAGATTCAGAACGAATCATCAGAGTTTGGATTTTGGACCCTAATTTTAAAAGTTAGAATGAAAAGCGAAGTTTTTGTTGTAGTGGCAGTATACAGGTCTCCAAACGGAAATTGCGATAAATGTCTTGAATATTTTGAACAAACTGTGAATAATGGGACAATAAACCGGTATAAAATGTATATTCTGGGCGATTTCAACATCCACATGGAATATGATAACTCGCAGAAAACTAAGTTGTGTAGTACAGTTCGCCCAGCCGTTGTTGACCCTCGAAACGCATGCAATTGCATGCGTTTCGAGGGTCAACAACGGCTGGGCGAACTATATCAGTGGAGACGCAGGTTTTCAGCAGTTGGTCCTGGAAAATACTAGAACTACCAACAATTCGTCGTCAAGAATTGATCTGATTTTTACAAATGTGTACAACTTAAAAGAGCTACCCAGAATTTATCCGTCGTTGTCTGATCATGAAACTATTGGAGTAACCATAATGGATGTTAAAATAAAAAAGGAGTCACATACAACTAGCTTTACAAGAAATGTATCAAAAGAAAAAACAAGCCAAATGGTAGCTGAATTGTTGACAAAAAACTGGAATTATACATCAACGAACATAGAAATTGTATATGAAAACGTTGTTGGAAATATAACAGACATAATAAATAAAATTGCGCCGGAAAGGGAAATAACGGTTACTGAAAAACCATGGATTAATGAAAGAGTGAACATCATACAGAGACAAAGGGATATAGCTTACAAGAAATTTAAAATAACAAGAAATGAAGGTGATTGGGAAGAATATAAACAAAAAAGAAACAGTGTCGTGAGTATCATTAGAGAAGAAAAATCAAACTATTATGAAAGAAACATAGACCAATGCCGGAGTGACAGTAAAAAAATGTGGCGTACATTAAAAGAATTAACTGGAAGCAAAAAGGCAGATAAACATGACTATGACAGATTGGAATTCGAGGACAACCTTGGAAATGTGGAAGAAAACTTCAATGCGTTTTATGCAAGCAGCATTAAAAGAATAGCGGAAAGTATACCAACAGGATTCGGGGGTGTGCCGAGCGAGAGTTGGGCAGATACAAGTTTTGACAGGTTTAAAAATATTACTATATCTGATCTACGTAAGATCGTAATAAATTTGAAAAATAAATCAACCGCTGATAGTGTCATGAATGTTAAAATTTTAAAAGACATTTTTGGAGCTGTAGGATATTCACTGCTAAATCTAGTGAACACCTCGTTGCAATACGGAAGTGTGCCAGACGAACTAAAAACCAGTGTCATTGTCCCAATACCTAAAGTAAAAAATCCGTCGGTGCCTTCTGAATTTAGACCTATAAACTTATTACTTAGTATTGATAAAGTTTTGGAAACGATAGTGCGTGAACAATTTCGAAGCTACTTTGAAAAAAACAATTTAATGAGTGAAAAACAGTCTGGGTTTCGGGAACGACATTCCTGTGAGTCGGCTCTTCAGGGAGTGTGCGCCAAATGGAAACAAGATATTAATGAGGGTAAAATAGTCCTCAGCGCGTTTATTGACCTTCAGCGTGCATTCGAAACAATCGATCGTAGTATTCTAATTAAGAAACTGCAAAATTATGGTGTTTCCGGCTACCCCTAAGATGGATTCAGGACTACTTAAGCGGCAGGTCACATTGTACAAAAATTGGGACTAAACTTTCTGGTAAAGTGGACAATGATTTGGGAGTTCCCCAAGGGAGTGTTCTGGGTCCCTTATTATTCATTATTTACGTTAATGAGGTAAGTGACATTTTAGATAAAGCGTATGTGAGCCTCTTTGCAGATGATACGCTTATTTCAGTGACTGGTAGTGACTATGAGGTTGTTGCGAATACAATGAACTCGGAACTTGATAAACTGTTTAATTGGTTATGTGTGAATAAACTGAAATTGAATGCTAGTAAATCCAAAGCTATGGTTTTTGGGACAAAGACTAAATGTAAAGCTTTCTTAGACTTAAACTATGCTATCAAAATAAATAATGTACCTATTGAGTATGATAGTAATATTAAATACTTAGGTGTAATCCTAGACCAACAATTGAACTTTTCAGATCATGTTAACTTTATTTGTAAAAAATAGGGAAAAAAATTGGATTTTTTAGGAGAATATCTGGTTATCTGAGCCAGTGGTCTAGGTTATTGATTTACAATACAATAATTATGCCTCATTTTCAGTACTGCAGCTCGCTTTTAATAGCGTGTACCCAAGAGTGTATAAATAGGTTGCAACTGTTACAAAACAAATGCATGCGTATTGTATTGGGTTGTAATATATATACATCCATAAATTCAATGAGGACAATGTTGTGTTGGATTTCAGTGAAGGAAGAAATTGAATTGTCTAACTTAGTTATAATTTATAAAATTAGAAATGGACTGTTACCCGCCTACTTTGATCAATTTCTTGTGCCAAGATCACAAATGCACCAATATAATGTTCGAAACAAGGCAAACTATAACATCAGTTTCGTTAGATCTGCGGCGTTGCAGAAACAACTATTTAATGATGGACTAAGACTCTTCAATGCTTTGCCGGAGGAGGTTATAAACTTGCCTAATGTACACATTTTTAGGAAGACAGTGAAAGACTTATATTTTAACCGCGATATATAAACTTTATTTATGTTAATTAATATGTGAAATTTATTGTAAAAATTTTTGTAACTAGCAAATGCTAAATAAATAAATCAATCAATCAATAAAGGACCTGTAAGTTTCATTTTTATATAATTAATTAACCTACAAAATACACTTTGTCAACGAAAGCGAGCTTACAGCTTTTAATTTGCAATAAAAAACAAAAGGGTCTAGCCATAAGGGGTCAAATTTTCGATGCGTTACCGTGCATGCGTAATATGACCGAAATATCGGAATTATCCAGGTCTTTACGTTCTAGCGAAACTCCTTCAACGCCTCGGTGGTGTAGTAGGCAGAGTGTTTGCCTGTCATTTCTGCGCTGCGGGTTCGATTCCTGTCAACAGAAAATTTGACCCCTATGGCTAGACGCTTGTTAAAAAAAACTGTTTAGTACAATTTAGTACATTTTCGGGATATTTGTAAGTACAATGGTAAAATCGTCTGCGGTAAAACTGCTAGTACTACTGTCACGGCAAATATATGTGCCGTAGTGCCGTGCTACTGTTATATGTTGTTGTTGTTAATATGTTAGTTTATATATATATGTTAATATGTTAATATTTATATTATAATTTATAAGTGTATATTATTGGGGTTTAACTAATGAACTGAAATTAATCTCACGTATTTGGGATTTTTTTTTGTGAAGTAAGCTAGAAGCATTGTCTCTATATAAACAAATCTAGAAGTAATCTCGTTCTCAGTGTTGCCAGATAAGTTTTATAGTTAGGTAGTAGACTGATGTAAAAAATATAGTAGATTGATTAAAAAAATAGTAGATTACAAATTCACTGTCTAGCTTTAAAAAAAAACATACCTATTCATGGTAAAACTGAAGTAAAGCAGAACTAATACCACTAGCAGTAAAATAATAACACCTGTTATTTAGTCGGTTTTGAGTAAACACGCCGACACAGACACACAAGTGACAAGTCGTAAGTAAAATGCTAATGACATTTAAACGATTCAAAGAACGAGCCGGTGAATCCCTTATATGTATATATAGAACTAGTGGTGGTGGTGCCATCTTTTAAAACTGCTTAAAAATAGCAACGTAATTCCACTTCACAAAAATAATTAAGATGTTATGTTAGAATTTTAAGATTTCTGTTTAATTTTTTATTTTTTTTTAGTAGTTTTAGGATATTTATTCAAGTATTCTGTTTTTCTCTAAATAATAGTAGAATTTACCCTTAAAAAAGTAGGATAGTAGCCAAAGGTCAAAAATAGTAGATCTACTATAAAAATAGTAGATCTGGTAACACTGCTCGTTCTCGATTCGATTCTTCAGTGGAGGTATCCAATCCACTAGTCGCTAGGTCACGCCGGTCTAGAATCGTTCCCGACACGATTGTGTTATGCATTCGAGGAAACACATGCAAGCTGTGTATTTCGTAATAAGTGCATACAAAGTACTGGCACGTGTTACAATAAGTAATATTTCACTTTTCGTACGGCCCTCCGCTCGCTACCGCTCGCTACGGGGGCTCAAGAAAAGGAAACTAACCAGGGGCTAACCCAAACGTAACCCAAGACTAACCGACACCCAACGATCTAAACCTCTAGACCACCAAGGCTTATACTGCAAAATGATTGCATCACGAAGACATAGCGCGAATACAATCGCTCGAGTCATCGCCACATACACTAGATGGCGTTGGAGTCGTAAGAGAGAGAGGGAGGCGTCGCACGCAGTATTTCGTCATCGGGAACGATTCTAGACCGGCGCGACCTAGCCGCTAATATCCAATCCAACAGTTCCAATTTACTATGTGTAGCACATTGGCAAAACCAAAAGAAATGAACTTCATTGTGTAAAACTGACGAAAATTAGCATTATGAACTTAATAATACCTACCATGAATTCAAATTCAACATCTTTTGTGAAACCAGAGTGTGATGTTTTTCATCTTGAATGGGGAACTATGTAAGTAAACAAGTATCTTCCACCGTACAGTTAAAAAAGTTTCATGAATTCAAACGTGTTTGTTAATGAAGTTGTCATTACATACGGTCCCTAAATCTATTTATGAACCATGGTCATTGCACACATTTTTTCTGAACATTTTATATTTTTTAATTTGTCTTAATGATATCGGAGGTAGTAAAGTATCTTGTAGGTCAAGATCCGATATCCTATACATTTTTATTGGCTCATGGAATTACTAGTTGCAAATTTTTTCTCTTATCTTATAAATAGGACATAGTTAAGAGTTACACACCCTGTGTTTTATTATTTTTCCTATTCTTACTCTCGACAAAATAACTAAAGATACAGTTGTCCATCAATGTTGACAAAAGGATTCAAGACTATTATCAACAACAACAACAACAAATGCTTTATTTCAAATCATGATACTACAAACACAAAATGAAATGACGTCAAAAAAGTAACACAGTTTTACATATCTGGACAAAACTCTCCTAAACTATAGGGTTCTAAGTTTATTAACAATTTTTTAATTTCTATTTTAAATAACCTTTGAGAGGAAATACACTTTATTCTGCCTGGGAGACAGTTAAACAATTTTATGCACATATAGTGGGGAAATTTTTCGGTTAGTGAAAGCCTATGCGCCACACACCCAACATCCAATGTTCTAGTACTATACTCGTGTTTTCGTTTGATATCAAAAAGGTTCATATTTCTGAAAGAGAACATTAAACATTCATTTTTTTAATAATTCTAAGTAATCTTTTTTGAATGACAAAAACACTTTGGATCAGACTGTCTCTTCTCCAAAATATGATACCATATTTAAGGACCGACTCAAAATTCGCAAAATATAATATTCTAAGTGAATTTTCGTTCATATACTTGGCAACAACCCTGATGCCATAACAAATGGAGTTTAGTTTTTTTCCTAAACTAATTATATGACATGACCAACCTAGATTTTCATTTATGTGTATGCCCAAAAATTTGGCATTATCCATTCCATTATCAAAATCAACTTCTAGCAGTAATAATATAATAAAAGGAAATACACCAGCATTAATATTTAAACCATTAATTTGGCATTATCCATTATCTAAATCAACTTCTAGCATAAATATATAATAAAAGAAAATACACCAGCATTAATATTTAAACCAAGAATGTCACAAAATACAGAAACATGTAAAAAAGAAATCCATAAATCCCACAAGTTTGAATATTGGAATAAGAAATTGGAAGGAAACTAAACAAGGAAACATTGTTATAAAGTGTGATACTAAACAAGAGTTGGAATTGTTCAAAAGGGAAGCTGAAAGTAAACTAACAGGATTGTATGATATAGAATTGCCAAAGAAGATACTTCCAAAAATAAAGATTATTGGGTATGCTGGTAACAAGTTCATGGAAGAAATAGAAGGAAGTATAAGAAACCAAAACAAATGGATAGACACTGAGGAGCATATGAAGATAACATATTTGAAAAATATAAAAAAGAAGACCAAAAATTCCACCATCTATGCTGAAAGATAGATAGAAAATAGATAGAAAAATGGTTAGTAGTGCAGTTCTGGAGGCTCAATCTCGTACCAAAATGATTGAGCTACAACAAATGGGTAACAACAACAACGGAGGTGAGTGGCAGATGCAAAAAATGCGACGCAGGAGAAGACGATTTGTAGTTGGTCAAAATGATTCCGATTGTCAGATTCAAGCATTGCCTAAATTTACTTCCTTGCATGTTACCAGGCTTAGCCTGAATACTAAACCAGAGGATCTTCAATCAATGTTGGCTCAGCACTTCCCTGAAGTGATATGCGAGGAACATACTTCGAAGCACCCATCCCTATATTCATCCATGAAGGTGTCAATAAGGCAAGACAACTTCCATATAGCCTGGTGTAAGGAAGTCTGGCCGAGTGGTGCAATGGTGTCCCGTTATTTTTTAGGGAAGAAAGCCCATCCTGCTTCACCCCCCGGAGATTCACCACCAAACCAGACTTCTTAACTTTAGAATTTGTTATTTATTATCAAAATACCAGGGGTTTGAGGACTAAGACAGAGGCCTTCTACACAAAGTTGCTGTCTGAAGACTTTGCTATGGTGGCCATTTGTGAATCATGGCTTTGCGAGAATATAAATGATTCGGAAATCTTCAACGAAAGATATGCTGTGATCATTAGAGACCGAAGTCCAGATGCCACTGTTATGGGTGGGGGTGTCATTTTGGCACTCAACAAAAACATTTCCTATGAGGTTGTGACTATCAGCTGTGATATTGAATGCATTACTTTAAAGGTTAGATATCTCCTCAGCCACAGTTCTTGACCTAGGTTTCTCCGACCACCTGGCACAGCTGGTTGATTCTGTGATCCCAATAAAAAGCAAAATTGTTACTAAAACCAAAGCGACTTTCCGACTCATCACTGAGAGAGGTAAGCTGCAGTTTTACAAGAGGATGAGTGAGATGGAATGGAACTTTGTGAGTGATCGTAGTATGAATGTAGATGAAAAATTTTCTAGGTTTGTTGGCATCATGGAAAATGCATTTTTGGAATCTTTTCCAGAAAAAACATATAACGTAAGATCAGATCAACCACAAAAAATCAATTGGTTTATTGATGAATTAAAAATCATGCGTGAACAGCTAAGCTTTTTACATAAATTAAGCCGACAATATCAAAACACTGACATTTCTGGGATGTATAAGGAACTACAACGCAGACACAGGGCAGAAATATGCAAAGCTAAAGTTAGGTCCAACAACAACTTAATTCAGACATCTAGCAACCCGCCACGAGCCATGTGGGATATAATAAACAGTCATCGGGGAGTCTCTGGAGCTATCAATCGTCCTGAGAATCATACAGTCACACCAGATAGCTTTAACCACTATTTCGCTGAGATTGCCGGCAATTTAGTCAGGGACATACCATTTGTAGAGTTGTCTTTACCTAATACAGTCAACCACAGCTCGACAATAAATAAATTTACCTTTGTTCCGGTTTCTATGAATCAGGTCCGGGATATCGTAGATAACCTCAAAAACAAAAATGGTCGCGATATTTTTGGTCTCAACGTAAAAATAATAAAATCTATTAAAAACATAATTATAGGTCCTCTTACTAGATTCATTAACCTGTGCTTTAGTGAGAATATCCTTCCGTCAGTACTTAAAAAGGCTATTGTAGCGCCCATCTTTAAAAAGGGCGATCCTCGGCTTCCTGACAGCTACAGGCCAATCTCATTACTTCCAATTGTATCAAAGGTGGTGGAAAGGTGTATGGTTCTTCAGGTTGTCAGTTTCTTTGAGGAAAGGGAATACTTTTCTGAATGTCAATTTGGCTTCAGAAGGGGCAAAAACACTGTATTAGCTATTTTGGACCTTGTCTCACACATCATTCATTCCTTTCACAGATGCGAGTTCAATACTGTCCTGTTGTGCGATCTCAGCAAGGCCTTCGGCTGTGTTGACCACGGCATCCTCCTGAAGAAACTTGAGAATTACAACTTTAGTCCTGAGAGTGTCAATCTAATGCAGTCTTACCTGTCAAACAGGAGACAAAGGGTGAGGGTATCTGGGGTGGTGTCAGCAGAGAGAGTGACTAACATTGGGGTACCTCAGGGCTCTGTCCTAGGACCCATACTCTTTCTGATATATGTTAATGATTTGCCGGCCATAGAAGACAGTGCCAGGTACACGCTCTTTGCTGACGACACCACGGTGTCTTTCTCTTCAAGTACTCTTGAGGGGGCGCTGGAGGGTGCCTTGGGCGCACGGGAGAGGGCTGAGGAGTGGTTCAGGATGAATAAATTGCTTCTGAATGCAAATAAAACACAGCAGGTGGTGTTTTCATTGAGGGATGTGGGCGGGGATGTTGAGGAGGTTGGGTTTCTTGGTGTCCGGATGGACCTGAAACTGCAGTGGGGACCGCACATTGATAGTTTGTGCACTAGGCTGAGTAGAGCATTATTTGCCCTGCGAAATCTGGGAGATTGTGTATCACGGGATGTCATGAAGGTCGCATATTTTTCCTTGTTCCACTCTCATCTTTCATATGCAATACTTGCTTGGGGCCATTCTGCGGAGACATACCGACCATTCAGACAGCAGAGGCGCGCAGTGAGAATTTTGTTTGGGCTAGGTTACCGGGACGATTGCAGACAAGCGTTTAGGGACCTTAGGATCCTTACCTTGCCGTCCCAATTTATCTTGGATGCTGTTTGTTACATAAAGACCAATCTGAACAGCTTCCCTTCCCACCAGCTTGTACATTACTACAATACCAGACACAAGGGTGACATTATTCCAGCATACTGGAGGCTAAAAAGGTGTCAGACTGGCACAGGTTACTGGGCAAGTAAGTTCTATAATTTGCTTCCTGAAAGCGTCAAGGGACTTGATTTTAAAAATTTTAAACTTAGAGTTAAGGAAATTTTAATCGGGAATGTATTCTATAGTGTTAATGAGTATACAGTGTGTCCAAAAAAGTATGCAACATATGGGAAACTTTTTTATTACTGGTTTCTCAGAAAATTTTATTCTTGATAAAAGTTGGTGCTTGCCCTAAAACAGTAAATGGGTATTTCAAATTTTCCGTACTACTTTTAGTGCGGGCGCAAATGTAATTTTTCCGAAATCGCGTCAAGAGTAAAGTACCTTAATTTATAAAGATATAGCAAAATCTTATAGGGAAAAGTTCTTCCAAACTAAAAAAGTAATCTAAATATGAAATTTGAGTTAAGTAGATCAACATTTAATTTTTCTTTTTTTTTCTCGATTTTTTCTTAAACGTTACGCCACTGGAGAACGTTTTGTTCTTTTGTTATTAGTATACTTGCCAAGTAACTTCAAAATTTATTTAAGATAGAAATTAGTTACATAGTTGCATAATGTTGCAGTTTTTCCAGAGATAATAGCCAGTTTAGGTATCAGTGTGTTGCAAACACATTTAAACACTTTTGATTCAAAATTTTTTCCACTCAAAATCATGAATAGACCCAACTCTTTTCATTTCATGTAAAACAACTAATAATTTATTTATCTTTTGCACCCGATGAGTAAAATATGCCCAAGTATCCTAAAAAGCCATATAAAATATTGCGTCTTGAAGAGTAGGCCATGCATTTGGAATAAAAACAAATAAATAGCAATAATTTTACTTCGCTCTGACATATGAAATTAATTATTATTGAGTCAGTCATTCCAATTGTATTTTGTAATAATTATTGTGGACAATTGTTTTGGACTAAAATTGCTTAAATGCGTTTGCAAAACACTGATACCTAAACTGGCTTTTATCTCTGAAAAAACTGAAACATTATGTAACTATGTAACTAATGTCTACTTTAAATAAATTTTGAAGTTGCTTGGCAAGTACACTAATAACAAAAGAACAAAGCTTTCACCGATGGCGTAACGTTTGAGAAAAAAATCGAGAAAAAAAAGGGAAATTAAAAATTGATGTACTTAACGCAAATTTCATATTTAGATTACTTTTTCAATTTGGAACAAATTTTCCTTATAAGATTTTGCTGTATGTTTATAAATTAAGGTACTTTACTCTTGACGCGATTTCGGAAAAATGACATTTGCGCCCGCACTAAAAGCAGTACGTAAAATTTGAAATACTCGTCTACTGTTTTAGGTCAAGCACCAACTTTTGTGAAGAATAAAATTTTCTGAGAATCCAATAATAAAGAAGTTTCCCATATGTTGCATACTTTTTTGGACACACTGTATGTTCCATAGTTTTAGAAATAATGACATCTGAGATGAGTGCGGTAGTATTATAGCATTTTGTCATGTGCATTATATTGTATTTTATAACCATTTAATAAAGTCCGTGGCATGGTTCTAGAGCTACGACGACTGGGGAGGCAGAGGAGAAAATTCGCTATTGCGGCGTTGTCATTATTAACAATATTAATATATAAAAATTGCAATAAAATCGCCTTTCACTTTGAAATAATATGGAGAATAGTATTCTTTAAATCCAATAATATTCTAACAATAACATAAAAATATAATGATAACATTAGCATTTTTTTAGCATCAAATATTAACATTTTATCCATTTAATAAATCATATATCATTAAAAATCTATTTTGTTTCCGAAATCCGTCAACACTCAGATCACTCAAAGGTCAGTAATGTGGAACGTTTCGAACCGAGCCATACTTCCCGTATGTATTAAAATAGCGAAAATGACTGGGCGATTGGAATCCCACCAACAACGCGACGGCGACGGTCACGTTGCTCGGCAACAGCGACCGTCGCGTTGCTTGGCAACGTTTCTTTATTTGTATGCAAAACGTTTCTTTATTCGTTGAAGGTTTTATTCAGCGGCGTAGCAAAAAGGTGCTAAATATGAATAAATTTACGCAGGTAAAAACTCTTCATAGCCAAACAAGAGAAGTTATAGCCAATATATATAAGATTTGCGATCAAGAGGGAACAAATAATTTTTGTAGGCTACCTCTAAAAAGAAAATTGGAGAGAGCAGCGCTTTACGCTGGGGTAAGTACGGAACCATAGAAGGAACACCGTAAAATAGTTATTTGTGTATTTAGAGCGCAAAATAACGGATTGCGGCTTGAGAAGTAATCTTTCGAAAACGGCAATCTTACTTTGCGTTCGAAAAACACACAGAAGTTTTTCCACACACGCATTTTTGAAAATTAAATGCACATTTTTCTCTATGCTTATTCTGAAATTTGCAAATATGTCAGTTTTGTCATATTAATCGGGCATATTTAGAACAGGAGTGCCAGCAAAAAACTGTAATAAACGCACGACTGTCATTTATTTATCTTTGGTTTCCATGACCATTCATAGCAGACTCGACGGAAAAAGTGAGAATTTTCTTTTCCATGTTCGCTCTAGCGCGAAAATAAGGATTCACGGCAACCGTCGATTTTGCGCTTTCATTTGAATTTAGTAATTAGTTATTTTGCACGCGGCTGTAGAAAAAATATTTTTGTCTGGAAATTCCATGTTATATATTAAAATTATTGTAATAACGTTTTGAAGAAATTACTTGAAATAACCCTGACTTATTATACATATACTGTGTGACAAAAAAAAACCGTCTCTAAATCAAAACATACCTAACTTTGAAAAATTATTGAAGTGAAAACTTCTTTAGGCGCGTTTTGAGTTTTTTCCTGGGTATTGAATTAAGTTGAGCCGTCACGTGTCACGCTCGGAGCCGTCACGCTCTGATATGTATGTAACGCTTTCATAATATTAATTATTTTGCGGGTGTTGAATGAGATTGAACCGTCACGCGTTACGCTAGAAGCCGTCACGCTCGGATATGTATGTAACGCTTTCATAATATTATTGAAGTTTTCACTTCTATATAGCGTGTGTTCTTAAGCACACACAAGTTCTTTCTTGAAGTGAAAACTTCTTTAGGCGCGTTTTGCGTTTCTTTATGGGTATTGAATTCAGTAAAGCCGTCACGAGTTACGCGACACGCTCGGAGCCGTCACGCTAGGATATGTATGTCATGTTCCCGTATAGGTAGAGGGCCGAAATTCTCAGGGGATGCAGCCGGGGTAAGAAAAGATCCTGGTCGAAAACGGGACCCCGTAAATCCAGGGGAGGGGGGGAGAAGGAAAACTTAAATAATTAATTTCTGGAGAACGGTAAGAGATACGGGGTCGAAATTTTTGTGGTAGGTGCGCCCCGTACGGGTGAGGTGGCTCTAATTTTGGGGGAAAATCGTTTTTCGCCCGTATCTCTGCAACGAAGGCTCAGATCGAAATTCCGACAAACGATGACCCCGCGTGTTGAAGTTTTCACTTCTATCGTGTGGTCTTAAGCACCCACAATTCTTCTTATTTGTTAAAAAATTAGGCTTTACCATTCTCATTTTCGTGTCGTCATTTAGGTTCGTGGATGCCATTATTGTTTACTAAATTAATTCACCTATTTTTAGTTCTTTTTTTTTCAATCCGACATTTTTTAATAGATTAGGTGATAAAAAAGCATTTTCCTACACACCTTACCACAGTAAAAATGCTTTATTGGCCATCCAAGCAGTGCCATATACTCAATTTTAAGAAATATCACGTTATATTTATTATCACCCAGCACATCCCTCACAGTTTCCTTATAATTTAAAGGTTCCTTATATTTTAATTAATAATTTTTTAAAAATTAATTCCTTAGAATTTAATTTTTTCAATCTCAAAACATGTTTAAATATATTGTCAACACATATGCTATAAAAAAAGATTTTAATAATACAATAAAAAATTTAAGGGTAAAATTTCTTGCCGACGCCACTGGTGAAATTAAAGTCCAATTCGTACAATTAAAAGATGTACCATTAGATATTTATTTAGGTCACCAAATTTTATAAATAAAATTTATTGCGTTAAGAAGCTTTTTAAAAATTATAATTTTTTCACCAACATTAAACCATACTGAACCATCCCCATAGTGGGCAAATTTCGAAATTTATAAAATTCAAGCTTTTTTATGAAAAATATACACGCAAAATCAAACGCAATTCACAAGCATAGAAAATAATTTTTAATCGTATATATAAAAATAACCACTACGTCCGCCTATGATATCAAGCGTTAGCGAAGTTGTTATGCGCAATTCTCCCCTCTGCCTCTCCAGACGTCATAGCTCTAGAACCATGAAACGGACTGTAGGTATACTGCCTTATAATGATTTTATATTAATTAATTAATCTGACCAGCATTCTATTTGGATTTTTATATCTTGACGTGTGTAAGCAGTTTTATTACATGAATAAAGAATTTGAATTTGAATTTGAATTTAAGAAAATTTTCATTTATGTCTCGTTAGTATATTTTCCGCCACAATCAAAAGCAGATGTTTATCAAAACTATTTAGATTCATTAGATGAAATATTAATGCACAAAAGTACTTATAAAATTATTGTTATAGGTGATTTCAATATCCCAATGCTAAACTGCAATAATGAAAAATCTTTATTGATTCATGAATTCCTAAGTTTTCACAATATTACCCAGCATAGTAGTGTCTACAATTGCATGAATAGATGTCTGGATCTGGTGATGTCAAATGTTGTTTCTAATGTCGCTAGATCTGAGCATCAGCTTGTACCAGAAGATTCATACCATCCTGCTCTCGAAATCTCTGTTAATATTAAGGGTCATCAATCTGATATCATTAATAATATTCCTCAATCATATGCATATAATTTCTCAAAAGGGAATTACTTGCAATTATTCAATCTAGTTAAGAATGCTGACTGGTCGAAGATACTCTTAGGTCAGGATGTAAGTGTTAGTCTCGACTTATTCTATGAAAGTATGTATGACTGTATGGATAAGGCTATACCGAAATGTAAGGTAAAACATGCTTCTAAGACCAAGTTTCCCTTGTGGTACTCTTTAGAACTAGTGCGTAAAATAAGCCTGAAGAACAGACTGCATGGCTTAATCAAGAAATGCAGAGCAAAATCTGATGAACGCTCCTACTTCAACATCCTAAGAAAAGAAATTAAAACTCAAATACAACTTGAATATAAACAATACAAAATTACAATCCAAAATAACATTAATGTTGATCCCCTTGCATTCTGGTCTTTTGTCAAAAGCAAAACTGGTCATAGTGGTGTGCCAACAAATATGGTATATGAGGGCAATGAATACTCTGATCCAGGCGCTATTGCCAACGCATTTGCATGTTATTTCAAGTCAGTGTATGAAAGATCAGATACTAGTCACATGATGCCTCAGAGTTGCCATAATGATTTTAACTTTTCAGAAATAACTGCCACCGATGTCTTAAATAGCATTAAAGAGTTAAAACCAAAAAAAAACAACAGGTTGTGATAACATTCCGGGTTATATTTATAAAGCTTTGGCTGATTATCTTGCCATACCATTAACTCATATTTTTATTATTTCTATAAAACAACAGATTTTTCCTAACCTTCTTAAGAAAGCAGTAATCTCTCCTATCTACAAGAGTGGCCAAACTAAAGATATAAAAAACTATCGACCTATTAGTCTTGTAAACGTTCTTGCTAAAATATACGAGAAAATATTATACAAGCAGTTGTACAAGCATTTTAATACAAAAATTAATATTAATCAGCATGGGTTTCTTCCTGAAAAGTCTACAGTCACTAATCTGCTAGTACTACTGGAATCTGCTGCTAAGGCATTTTACGATAAAAGTCAGTTAGATGTTGTCTACTTGGATTGTGAAAAGGCTTTTGATAAAGTTGATTTTAATTTGCTCTTGGGCAGGCTTGTGGAATATGGTGTTTCTAGAGAGGCTTACTTATTACTGAAATCATATTTAGTTGGGAGAGAGCAAAGGGTAAAAATCGGACACTGCTACTCTGAGTCCTTTATTAATACATCAGGGGTACCACAAGGATCTAATTTGGGTCCTCTGCTTTTTATTATTTTTATTAATGATTTATTCAACATTCTGATTGTCTCAAATGGTCTAGTATTTGCTGATGATTTTAAATTATATAAAATTATAAAGACCCGGGAAGATTGTCAGCAATTAAGTAGAGATCTTGCGAGGGTTATTGACTGGTTTAGAGCGAATAAAATGTCCATAAATGTAAAAACATGTGCTGTTGTCTCATATACGAGAAAGATTAATGTAATTGTGGAGAACTATTATGTTGGTAATCAAAAAATCAAACGATGTGATGAATCTAAGGACTTAGGGGTTTATTTTCAGAATAATCTAAAGTTCAATAATCACTTTAGTTACATTGTAAAAAAAGCATACAAATCGCTAGGATTTACAATTAGAAATAGCAAACACTTTAAGACTGAAACCATAGTTAAACTTTATAATGCCCTAGTGAGACCACATTTGGAGTATGCATCACAAATATGGATGCCATCAACAGCAGTACATATAAATCATGTTGAAAAAGTCCAAAAAAGATTTTTACGTTACCTTTATATTAGAAATAACAATGCATACCCATTTATGGTCTCATATAGGTCAATGCTGGAAAGCTTTAAATTTAATACTCTGGAAGAGAGAAGAAATTTACATGCAGTTTTATTTATATTTTTTATAGTCAACAACCTTAAGTATAGGAACTGTATGTTAATAAACTTTTTAAATTTCAATGTTCCTAAAGTCCACTTAAGGCAAATGAATTCAAACATCTTTAGAGTGACACGGGACAGCCTTTCACCTATCGATAAAATGACCAATATATGTAATAGTTTTTTTAGAGATCGTAACTTAGATATATTGCATGTTTCTGAGTCGGAGTTGAGGCTGGTACTGTTGAGGAGTTTTAGGTAGTGTAGAATATTTTTATAGATATTTAGGTAGTGTAGATATCTTTATTTTAAATTTTAAGTCATTTTGTTTATTGTTGTTTGTATTTTCCTGTTTTTTTTTTTCAATTTTACTTTTTATACCTAGATTAAGCTGTTGAATATTTCCTTTACATGTAAGTACCAAGTATATGGTGTTTGTAAAGTGTACCATTAAAAAGAAAAAAAAATGTTCTGGAAGTTTGTACTTGAAAATGCTGCATTATAGGAAAGTATTTATTGATTGGGAACGACTACCCATGTATGAGGATTTAACCGTGGCAAGATGTTACAACTGTCAAGGGTTTCATCACAAAAGCAATAAGTGCACAAAAGAACAAGTGTGTGTAAGCTGTGCTGGAAACCACAATGGTCGGGAATGTGAAAATCAAAACAAAAAGTGTATAAATGTATGGTAGCCAATAGACAACGCAAAACCAAATACAATACTGATCATATGGCTCTAGATACCAACTGTCCATCATCACTTAAATACCATGAAAGCATACTGAGAAGCAGAACTGACTATAACACATAACTTTTATGGTACTACACCTGCAGGATGAAATATTGGAAGAAATAGATGTACAGAATGTAACTCGGGACATAGTGATAAACAATCAAATTAGTAAATATATAAAAGTTAGTAGGAATAATTTATTAAATATAATACACATCAACATTAGAAGCATCAACAAAAATATAGATAGTTTAGTAGTCTTTTTGAAAGCTTATGAATTGCATTATGTAGATGTTATTGCTTTGAGTGAAACTTTTCAAATTCTATCAGTAGAAAATTGCAGTTTACTGGGATATCAATTGTACTATAATGAAGCAGAATATAACAAGAACGATGGCGTTGTATTTTTGATAAGACATAATGTTGTTGCTGCTTTTTCTGCTCATCATTTGACAAATTCAAGAGCGACACTTAGCAAACTAACATTTGAATTGAGAAATATAACGTTCTGTATAACAGCGACCTACAAACCCCCTCCCATACCAAAGACTGATTACATTAATGACATCCATACCTATCTAGAAACGCCGACAGGGCCAAATTATGAAATATTTGTGTAGCACAACTTTTTTATGGTTCCACAAAGGAAATAATTTATGTGTCGATGTGATTCCCATTTTACTTTTGTGCCGACATTCCATATTTTTTGTGTGCGATAGTAATAAAGTTGTTCTCTTTTGTTCCCGATATATTTTAAATCGGATTCATCAGGCCCGGACTCTAAATGTGGTGATATTATTATGTAAATTTAATTATGGCAACCACATTCAAATGTTGCACAACCAAAGAGCAGCCAAATTGGTATTGCTTAATATGCAAAAATGTTTTTCACAAGAGTTGTTTGTCAAGGAAAAATAAAGGACATGTCGAAATTCGAGATAACCTTATCTGGTGCTCTAAGGAGTGTGCTGACCAAGTGACCGATGAAGAATTTGACGTTGTTAACGATTTAAGAGGTATAATTAGGGAGTTAAGAACTGAAATTCACGAGAAATCTAACTACATAACTAGACTAAAGAGAAGCTCGGTCTCATTTGCACAGGAGGCTGCTGTTAATGAGGAAGAACGCTTGAAAGAAATTGATAGTTTAAGCGCGTTGAATGAGGAACTTAAGGATAAACTTGAGACCATAAACTGTGAAATAGCAAAGAAGGTTTCCATAGTAAATGCTTCAACGCAGACCCGAGATACCGTTCTGAAAAATATGCGGGTACAGACTGAGCGCAAGGGCCGCTGCGTTGAAGTACAGACACAGACGGAGGAACTTAGTATGGGCGAAGGGTATTCTGATAATATAGACGAGATTAAGGAAAATCTTTTAGTCTATTTATTCAACATAAAATAATGACTCTTTATTCCTTGTATATCCTCGAAACGGTTTCCTTGATACATAAAAAGTCCAGTATTTCGCCGGGTTCTACCAAGCATCATACTACCAGGCAGGCTGGAATGGTACCGCTCCTAATCCCCTATTCCACCTTAGTTAAAAACTCTGTATTTTATAATGCTAAAAAAATTTATAATCACTTACCAAATCACGTTAGGGCACTTCGGTCAATAGAACATTTCAGAAGAGCGGTGAAACCGTTATTGCTTAACAGGGCTTATTATTCTTTGACTGAGTATTTTGCTGACAAGTTTTGATTGAATGATTCTAGCTGGTCTGGGCTTGTCCGTTACCATGTTTGTTTGTTTGTTTGTTTGTTTGTTTGTTTATTACTTCCTTGTTTCTAATTTACATCATTATCTGTACACAGAATGCATGCGATACAGAGCGAAATGACGTCATTGACATTATATAGAAGACATACAATCTATCACTATACTATTATTCCAAAAAATCATTCAGACTGTGCGGTTACCTATCAATTAGCATATTCTTGAGTTTTCTATTGAAAATTTTCTCGTCTGCTAACCTGTTATAAAAATTTTGTGCATCTATAAGATGCCACTTTTTCAAACAATGTGAGGTTATGCAATTGATAATTATGATCTCCGCGTATTGTAGTCACAATAGAGTCAACTAGTCGAACACAATTCACATCAAATTTTTCCTTATTCTTATAGAAGAACCTAATTATCTCGTAAATGTAGAGACCCAAATATAATTCCACATGAAGCTGTAATGCATTTTGTACATAGTTGTTATAACTCTTCTCTGTAAAACAAATACTTTCTGAATATCTCAAATGGCTCCCCAAGATATAATGCCGTACCTGGCTGTCCCTTCAAGGGTTGCAAGGTAGTTAATTGCAGTTACATTTACATATTCAGAAACGATCTTAAGGGCATAACTCACTTAATTTTCCAGATAGGTGTTGAAACAGTGAGATTATTATTAATTGTTTTGTTTGCTGAACTTTATAATGTATAATATTTTTAAGTTAGTACCTAGGTTTAAATGTTTGACTTTTTGTTTATTTATTTTTTGTATGTTGTTCTTTTGTGGTCTGCTTTGTATATGAGAATTATGTATTCTTTTACAATAAAGCATATTTTGACTTTGACTTTGATGTAAATATAAATATATTGGATACAAAAGATAATAATGTTGCAAATTATCTCACTATGATGGCCGCCCTTGGTTTTGAATCATTTATAAATACAGTAACTAGACCATCTGCTGAGACCTGCCTGGACCATATATTTGTGAAGCAAAATTTGAAATCAAGTAATATTTGTTTTAGGTCCTTTCTTTTTTGTACAGACATAACGGATCATATCCCCATAATGCTTAATATTAGTCAAAGAAAGGGAATTCACGAACTAAGTGAACGAAATCCTATAAAACGCAATAAAATAGACTATGGTAAATTTAAACAACTATTGGTTCAGTTTGATTGGCCTGTGGTAATGAGGGAAAAGAATCCCGATATTGCCTCTCATATCTTTCTTGACACTTACGAAGAGTTATTAAATGAGTCTACAACAACTTTTACAGTTAAAGTAAAACATAAAAAGATTAAAAAATGGATTAGTAATGGTGTTATAACATCTATTAAGGTTAGGGATAAAATGAAAAAGAAATTATTAAGTAATTATACTGCGGAGGCAGAAAGAGAATACAAACAATATCGTAACACGCTAAATAAACTAATTCACAAACAAAATAATGAATACTACAAAAATCAATTTGAAATTAACAAAAATGATATTAAAAAACTTTACAATGTTATTAAAGACGCTACTTATGAAAAAAATAGTAACTCAAGTAATTTTATTAACATCAAAAATAATCTCAACGAGAATTTTAATAATTTACCTCAAATGGCTAACTTCTGCAATGAATCTTTTATTAATGTTGACATTGAGATGGAAAAGGATATCCCACCTCCACAAAGAGAATGCCATATCGACACTCCCACTCTAAACACGATATACTTGAAGCCCATAACGGAGAACGAATTAATTAAAGACATATCAACATTAAAAAACACTAGTTCGCCGGGCTATGATGGCCATCCAGGTAGAAACTATAAAAGAGACCCATGTAGAAATAATGGAACCTTTGTTGTACTTATTCAATATAATGCTGGAAACAGGAGTGGTGCCGACTCGTTTTAAGATGTCAGTGGTTACGCCTATCCATAAATCAGGGTCCAAGGCCTCTAGTAGAAACTACCGCCCAATAAGTTGAATCAGTAACTTTGCCAAATTATTCGAAAAGTGTCTAAAAGATAGACTACCAATTTTTTTGATATTTAATAACATTCTATCACCAAATCAATTTGGTTTTGTTGGGGGGGTACAGTACTTCGGATGTAGAGTAGAGTAGAGTAGAGTATTTATTAGTAATAACATACAATCATGTACTTTTACAAGTCAGCAAAAATAAAATTATCTAAAACTAAGATAAAATTGACAGTGAAAAAACCTATTGCTAAACATTTAAAAAA
>MU192906.1:12978-26556 GCA_016904865.1 Pissodes strobi | reverse complement strand
TTGTCCAAATATATGCGCCGACCGCTGACAAGACTGACCAAGAAATACAAAATTTTTACGATTCCCTTGCAAATACAGTGAGACAATTACCAGGACATAATGTAAATATCGTTATGGGAGATTTCAATGCTAAGATTGGGAAAGGAAGATATGGAGAATGTGTAGGACCATATGGACTGGGTGAGAGAAATGAGAGAGAAGCCCGTCTGAGTAGTGTTTCAACGGAGGAGCAACTGATACTTTTGAATACGTTCTATAAATTACCTGTCCGAAGACTTTACACATGGACATCGCCAAGAGATAACCCCGGAAATATTGTAAGGAATCAAATTGATTACATTCTTGTCAATAAAAGATTTAGAAACAGCTTCACGTCAGTAAAGACCTATCCTGTGGCATCTATCTCTTCAGACCATAATCCGGTAGTTGGATCTCCCAGAATGAAGCTTAAACAGATTAAAAAGAAAATAATGGCCTCCAAATGCTGGGAAATAAAGAGACTTAAGGAAGTACCAACCAGAGAACAAGTGAAAACAGACATTCAGAACACCTTTAAAAATATGCCAAAGAAATGTAACGAAGAAGATCTTGGGACGATGAAATGCGAGATTGATCGAGTCTGTGGGAGATACATTAGACCTATAGCTACCAAAAAGAAGCCCTGGATGACTGACGAAATCCTACGGCTGATGGAATTCAAATTCAAATTCAAATAGTTTATTGGTGTCAAAATACATACAGCATTTACACAAGTCAACATAAGTATCCAAGACTAAAGTTAACAAAACATTCTTACCAGTTGGTGCAAGATAAAATTCGTTAATATACATAATTTGAATCCAGAAGTGTAAAGATAAAAGACACAGAAAAACGTATATCAAAACAGAACACAGCTGAACAGGAATACTGAATAAAACTGAATAAAACAAACCTGATATATTAAAATTGATAGTTAAGGAACTCTGTGTAATCGTAAAATCCCTGACTAGATAGAAAACTTTTCAACTCATTCTTAAATTGCTTCTCTGGCAAGATCCTAAAGGAATCTGGTAACTTATTAAAGAATTGGATCGAGAAACAGCTTGGGTCATCCCTGCACCTTTCCAGGCGGTGGTAATTTGGCACTAGATTGTATCTATTACGAGTGTTAAAATCATGGATATTAATATGTACCTGATAGTTATCGATGTTAGTATAGAATACTCTCATAAATAAACAAACATGGAACAGTCATAATATGATCGTCTACGAAAGCCCGCCTACAGTCCTCTCTATATGACAACCCCGCCAGCACACGAATTGCCCGCCTTTGGAGGTTCCAGCACTGTGGCCCCATACAATAATAGCATAGGAGATGTGGCTATGTACCAAAGAAAAGTACGTTTGTTTCAGCACAGATTGGGACACACACTTTGCTAGATTACAAAGTAGGAATGTATTCGAGGCAAGCTTATTGCACAGGGCATCAGTATGGGCTTCCCAACGAAGTCCACGATCAAGATGAACGCCTAGAAACCTCGCACTGGCAACCCCATCACCATCTGGAATAACGCGAGTAGTAAATATTAGGGTTTGGGTTTTGGAAGCATTAACAAATAGACGGTTAGTGGTCAACCATTTTTTAGCCACCGAAAGTGCATCGCATGCACGCTCCATAGCCCGAGCCAGATCTCCATCATAGCAGGAAAGTGTGGTGTCACCCAAACAGGGTGTAATGAGCCTCTGGATCAATTTGAGGGAGATAATTTGTATATAATAGGAACAATATAGGGCCCAGAACAGACACCTGCGGTACCCCAATATGAATTTCCCTTTCCACTGATTTCACCCCATTAACCTGCACTTCATTCAAGGAGATGCTGGGATGGTCGAAATTATATTTTCTTAGTTTGGACAGGAGTATTCCATGCGATACACAATCGAAGGCTTTACTCAAGTCGCAGAAGCCGCTTACCAGAAACCCACGTTCCTCAAAGGCCTCGTGTATTGTTGATACTAATTCCAGAATTCCCAAAGCCGTATTAAGTTTTTTCCGAAAGCCGAACTGCTGTTTAGAGAATAGTTGCTTAGTTTCCAAGAATTGTGTGATACGAGAGGCCATACATTTTTCAAAAATCTTCGAAAAGATGGGTAACAACGAGATCGGTCTATAGTTGGAAATATCATTGTTATCACCTCTCTTGAATATTGGAATTACTGTTGCTTGTTTTAAAAGGAAAAATGTGAAGAGATAGAAATTCTGGAAAGTAGGTACGACCACTTTAACCTGCATAAGAAAGTCAAAGAAGCTGCAGGCCTTTTTAAAAACACAAACGAGTGGCAGTTTAATCTATACAAATGGCAAATTTATAATAGATAAGAAGGTCAAAATAGGCACCTGGAAAAACTATGTTGCAGAACTCTTTGACGACGACAGAGGTGGATGTCCTTATTATTCTTGTGATACAGGATTTTCTATTACCATATGCGAAGTGAAAAATGCCATATTACAGATGAAAGATGGTAAGGCTGCTGGTCCAGATGATTTCCACTCAGAGTTTCTGAAATTATTTGATGATGACGGTATAAAATGGCTGACAACAATCTTTAACCCCATATATAACTCCGAAAAAATACCTCAAGCCTGGCTTAGGTCTACATTTATAACTATTCCCAAAACATCAAACGCAAAACAATGCAACGACTACCGCACCATAAGTCTCATGAGCCATTTATTGAAACTTTTCTTAAAAATTCTGCAACAGCGAATATACAAAAATTGCGAACAACACATCGGACGAACCCAATTTGGATTCTGTATCCAAGTACTCTTCCAGAGATGCAGAGATATCAACTGCGACATCTATATTTGCTATATTGATTACCAAAAAGCATTTGACCAAGTCCAACACAACAAACTAATTGAAGTGCTGAGGAGGAATGGTCTGGAAATAAAGATTTAAGAATTATAGCAAACCTATACGGGAACCAAACTGCCACAATTCGCATTGAAGGTGAATCGGAAGAATCTGAAGATATTAAAATACAAAGAGGAGTAAGACAGAGATGTGTGTTGTCTCCTCTGCTGTTTAACCTATACTCCGAAGAAATATTTAAAAAAGCTCTGGAAGATCTAAATGAAGGCATATTGGTGAACGGAGAATTTCTAAATAATATCAGATATGCCTACGACACGGTAGTATTCTCCAATAGATAATGTCAAGAGTTACAACCACTAGTCAACAGTTCGGACTAAGTCTAAATACAAATAAAACGAAATATATGGCCATCAGTAAAAATCCAACACCAACAGGACAACTACTGGTAGATGGTAAAGCAATAGAGAGGGTTAACAAATATACATATCTTGGCTCTACAAAAAATGAACAGTGGGATCACTCAGTTGAGATTAAAGTTGAAAAAGCCAGAGCATAGTTCGTAAAGATGGCTAAACTTCTAAAAAGCCATGACCTAAGATAAGACTTCTCCGCTGCTGCTTTATGGAATCCTGGACCCTCACAGAGGCTAGCAGTAAAAAACTGGAGGCGTTCGAAATGTGGCTGTATCGACGCATACTAAGGATTTCTTGGTCAGAACACATAACAAATAGGTGTGTCTTGGAAAGATTGCATAAAGATGTGGAGATTCTCAAAACTATCAAGAAGCGAAAGCTGGAGTATTTCGGGCACATTGTGAGAAATAGAGAAAGATATGAACTTTTGCAACTGATAATCCAGGGGAAGATGTTCGGTAAAAGAGGACCGGGAAGAAGAAGAATATCGTGGCTGAAGAATTTAAGATCTTGGTTCAATATGTCAACAACTGGACTTTTTCGAGACGCTGTAAACAAAGTTCAGATAGCCCTGATGATCGCCAACATCCGATGACGGATAGGCTCTGAAAGAAGAAGAAGCCTCCGGTGCGCTGTCGTCAGCCAAACCATACCTGCAATGAATGTCTGCCAACTCCTGACTAGTGATATTAACAATTAAAAAAAATGCTCTATATTTTAAATATCAAATTAACTAGATCCAAGTTGAGTTTAAAACACTGTCAAAAGTAATAAAACAAAGGATATAATTCAACAATCAAAACTTACTTTGTAGAGAATTTTAATATTCTGCTGCAGATCATTTTTGTTCCTTACTTTTTTTTACGGAAAATAACTCAAGACACGAAAAAATCAGCAGTTCTCTTTTAGTACAAAATGTAGAACATTAACAACCAAATTTTTGTTTTTGGATAAAGCAGTGGCGTATAATTATTATTTTCATTCAAAATAATCAAGATTACATTAAATGGAAAGCCACTGATTAAAAAAATATTTTTTTGACAAAGAAAGTGTCTTTATACATAGTTTACACCCACAAAGCTCATTAAAAATAACTAATTTATTTTCCAAGTTATTTTAAAAAATATATTTTTTTTTAAACGAATTTTTATCACCCTGTATATCAAAAATAAAGTAAAAACAGGGCTTTGTTTATATGACATTTTTGTCTTAAAATCATGCAGAGATTAATAAAATAATACGCTACTGCTTTTAAGAAATTAAGCTAATATTTACAATCCCCAAACTAAAATTATAAAAGTCATAGTTTTTAAAGGGATTAAACATTTTCGAAATAATTTAAAAAAATATAGATACTTACATGCCGTTCTTCAGCAGAATTAATACCTGAAACAGAGCAGAGTAATTAATATATATACACAAGTTGATATACGAGAAGGTTTACCAGGGGAAATAGAAAAGTTATCTAAACATTGTGAAAACTGTGCCGGTCTGTATACTTATATTCAGTTTTGACATGCCCGGCGACTCCAAGAAAATATCTTTTATTTAATTTTATTTACTGTTCAATATCGCTTTGTTGAAGTTTTCACTTCCGTCGCGTGGTCTTAAGCACACACCATATTTTATTTTAATCGAATTTCTTCCTTACTTCTTCGTCTATAGGTAGGTAATGTATTCTGTCAGTGAATTCCGAATAATGACAAAAAAAGTCTTAAGTAAACGGAACGTTAAAAATAGACCGTATTAAATTTCAAATCTGATGCTAAAACCGCAAATACAAACCACTTACGCCCGTTTGATATTCATGAGGCCCGATGCTTTACACTCGCTAAGTTTTCCAGTTTATTGTTTGCGGGAGCGGCGCGGCGTGGCGCGTCACAAAAAATGGCCGCTGTCATGAATTTTTAATATCACGTATTTGGGAAGAGCGCCGCGAGTCGAGCGAGTTGGCCAACAAAGGCCCGCCTGTCCTAATTACGAAGCGATTGTGCTTTCGCGAGCGAATATTATAGGGAGACTGTAACTCGCTTAATTCCGAGCACTATTCCCTCGGCTAAGCCTCTTGCAATTATTAATACCAGTCGCGTGAGGTAGGTAGGTACATAGGGCTACAATATTATTGGATCCTCACTTATAATACCTCCCCATCAGGAATATTTTAAGAATAGTTTCCTCTTTATAAATTGGACTCATTGGACTCCGAACAAGATGAATGTGTTGTTATCGCTGTGGCCAGCTTAAGACATTGGGCTCTAATGTTTTCTTCTCTACTAATGCCAATGCTATGAATTAAACCCTAAGGAAGACTTATTTTTTGTATTCTATTGTTCTACTAAACAATTCTGCTGCCAACTTTATGGACTAAGGAATAAGCTGTGTCCATAGGTTGATGTTATTCCTGGTGGCATTAGATTTTCGTGTCGAATTTAATCCACTCCGATTGAAGCTGCCAGTAAGTATTATTAAAGAATCCTAACTAATATTATAAATATGAATAACTAATATATAAATGCGAATGTGTTTGTTTGTTAGTTTCCTACGCTTTCACGCATAAACTACTCAACCGATCATCATGAAATTTTGTAGATATTTTCAAGAGTATAGTAGAGTATTTAGTTTTTACCCGCGGCTTCGCTCGCGTTGATTTTTACGGTTAGTTTTAATCCCATTCTTATTTTCTTGAGGTTATATTTGTAAAAAGTTTTTCCTTGATTTTGGGTATGCCTTGGGTTAGTTTTGGTTAGTTTTTATTCGTTGCGAAGTGTAATATTAGACATTCTAATGCAAACGTTACAAATGTAAACATTAAACAACGCACGTCACGCGGTATCTGTGACGGGAATGTGTTTTGCAGGCTGTCTGTAACCGTTAGTGTAAAACGTATTCTTTCTAACGCCAGAATATAGGCAACCAATTCCAAATAAGTGGTTGCCTATATTCAGGCGTCACGCGGCCTAAGCTGGCATTAGATTTTCATGTCGTTGATGTCGATATAGGATATGTTTACACATCAGTGTCTCGAGTACTAGCAGACTCGCTCAATTTTTGGTATTCTATCTTAAATATTTCATTGTTGACAACTTTATAAATTAGACCCGTTGAAACCTGAACAAGATACTGTTGGCGCTGTTGCCAGCATCATAAATTGATCTCCAAGTCTATTTTTTATGGTAATGACACACACTAAAAGGAGATCCTATGGCACTCGGGGAGTGTGCGAAGATGTTAATTGACACGGTTCTTGAATAGCTGTAGGTTGTAATTTGGAGGAAACAGGTGTCCTGGGAGTGAGTTCCATAGTGATGCAGTGCGCCAGACAAAGGAGCCCTTGTAAAGCGATGTTCTAGGTGTTTCCAGTTGTACAACGAAGGGGTGCGCTCTTGACTTCTATCGTGACTGTCTGACAGGCGTTGCTGGGGGCGGGATGAGGCGGGCCAAATCCTGGAAACATCTGCCGTGAAAATATCTATAAAATAGAGATATCTCGGCCAGATGTCTGCGGTGGTCGAGACTATCCAGATCCCGCATCAACTCCGGGTCGCCGACGAGGAACTGAATCCAGCAGTTTTATACAGTTTTTGGTTACGAAATAGCGCACCAAGCTTCTGCGAGGTTGATTTTGAGATGTTAGCCACATGGTCATGCTAGCACATATTGCTGTTTATCGAGACACCCAGTACTCTGATTGAAGAGGATCCTGCCATAATGATATCAGAGCCCGCCGTATTGGCTTTCTTGGTAAACGTGGCCGCTTGGGTTTTTCCTGCATTGAACTGAACCAAATTTCTGTCATCCTCAGTTCGAACCCTCTCCAGATCTTGATTAATTGCTGTAATCTTCTTCTGTCTGCGGTGATATGGCTCAGTCGCTGGTAAAGATTTTTCCGATCTAAATTCGGAGACAAGGGTGCTGTCATCTGCAAAACTGTAAACAGGATGTTTGGTTTCGGTCAGCAGGTCATTAATATAGATGAATAACAGAGTTGGTGAAAGTATTGTGCCTTGAGGTACGCCCACGTTAATGGTGAATGTGTCTGAGATATTGCCATCAACTGCAATGTGCAGAGATTGGGTCTTAAGGAAACTGGCAAGCGAACTGCAGAGAGAGGCTGCCAGTTCAAAGGACGGCAGTTTATTGAGCAATCCGTCATTTCAAACTCTGTCGAATGTCTTTGAAATATCCAACGCATTTTTCAATTGCCCTACTCCGTATATGAGTGACATAGGCTAATAAATATCTTGTCGAACTCTCTTTGCGAAAGCCGTATTGGTTGTCGCTAATTAATCTATTGGTCTCAAGGTACTTGAGTAGTTGCTGATTAACTACAAGTTTCATGACTTGGAGATTATTGGAAGCAACGCAATTTTCTTGCTTTTTTTGGAACAGGTTGCATTCGAGCGACTTTCCAAGAAGATGGGTAAATTCCTTTTCGGTAACACAGAGAAAAAGTCTGGAAAAAAATGGGTGATAGTTCATTGGCGCAGTTCTTTAGCACGATGGCAGATATTCCGTCCAGTCCTGATGCCTTTTGCGTATCTAGTTCTTTAAGGGTTTTACGAATATCACGGTCATGAAACTTGACTTCTGCCATGGTAGTATTGATGTTCGGTATGGTGGGGAGGGCCTTGCCTTGGGGTACGTTTAAGGTAGAGTGCGTTATATCCTTTAATATTTCACCGTTGCCACCTTTATAAGAAGGACTAGTTGAACCCTGAACAAGATACTGTTGCCCCTGTTGCTAGGAGGTTCATAAATTGAGCTCCAAGTCTAAATGATCAATGTTTTGTTTTTATCTACCTGTTTCTGTACTGTTGAAGTTATTGTCAATTTTAGAAAGAATAGAAGAATATTTTGTGTTATTTTCCTTCCTTGTCTTCTGTTGTCGCTGCTGCCAACACTATGAATTGAACCCTTTACATGATACATTTTTTGTATTCTATTTTCCTCTTTCTCTATTATTCTCAGTGTTGGCCATTGCCAATTGAGCTCCAAGTCTATATGAACATTTTATATTTTATCTGTTCCTCCTGTACTATTCTTGGTATTGCCAACTTTATAAATTGACCTCACTGGCCCCTGAACAAGATGAGTGTTTTGTATTATATTTCCTTGCTAATATCTACTCTTAGCACCGCCGTTTCCAGCTTCGTAAATTTTGTATTTTATTTCCCTATTTTTTCCTACTCTCCCTGTTGCCAACTTTAGAAAAAAAGGCTCTAAACAAAAAAAAAGTCGTCTCTCGTTTAACGTAAGTACCTAATTGTGTTATGATTGGCGTATTTTAAAAGTAGTTTTATATAATTTTACTTCAACCCCAGATAAAGCCATACCAGATGCGCAAGTGCCTATCTAATGCGTGCATAACAAGTTTATGTTAATCTCCGCCCCCTTCGGATGGCCAGCCATCCGAGGAAATAGTCAAAGACTGCAGTTGATATTTTATATTCGTGATACTCGGGCGGCGATATCTATAGTACGGGAGCTTATATTATTATTTAAACGTTCAAACATATTAATTTTTTAACACTTCTGCTTTTGAAAATCCCCAGTTATAAGCGTATTTATTAATATTGGTCAACTAGAAGTTGGGATAAAAATCATTATATAAATTACTTCAAGATCCTGTAAGGTATGTTGATTTTATTATTAACATTTATAATTTTGTACATTAGTAAGTTTAATGGTTCCACGCAAATAGCATATTTCGTTACGAGCCTGAAAATAATGATTTTCCGTGCGCGCATCAAAAATTCATTCAAGCAAAGAAAGCACGTAAAAATCGATTCCTGGACGTGTAATGATCAATATTTCTTATACAATTATCTGAAAACAACATAAAAACATAAAACCGAGTTAATTTTTTTATACATGAGCATAAACAAAGCAGGTTTAATTTTGTTAAGATAGTTTTGATTTGATTGTTTTCAGTTTTGTTTTACTTCGTTCTGTTAATTATATGAATGGTGAGTTTGCTTACGAGTGTATTATGTTTTTATAAAACATTATTTTAACTTTTGATTTTATGTTAGTTTAAGTTACCTTCGTATTGAGTTTATAGTTCTTTCAAACTTATTGTTTACTTCAAATTTATTTTGGATCCGGCTGCCGAATATTACAATACCCGGCCTTGGCCTTATGATATAAAAGTACAGCTTCAACGTCAAAAAATCCATAGCAAGATGTCAGCTTTTTTTGAAGTTTTAAGATTTTTTTTTATATTTCGGATATAATATTATTTATTTATTTATTTATTTATTTACGCTGCCTACCTTACAGGTTATAAAAACCCAACTACAAGGCAGGAAGGACATAATGACAATAATTACAAAAAAATATAGAATAAAAATAATAAAGGGAAATCCATATTTGACTTAACCTATCAGAGGAAAAAAGAATACCTACCGTATTAGTAACAGAAACTAATAACACAAAAAAACGTTAAAAAACATTTAACATTAAAAATAATTAAGACAGAAAAAAAACGATACATAAAAATTATACTAAGCATTATTCAAGACGAAAATGTGAAAGTTTTTCAATGCTTCAAAATGCAACGAAGACACTCTGTAGAAATATTAAATAAGTCGATGTTACATTCGTGGTTTTGCATGCTACACATTACATAAAGCGGTGAGAACTTTAGGATATTAGTTCTGGCAGTAGGTAGGTAAAATAAGTTCTGATATCGACTGCTTACACGCGGAACACTAAAATTCAGCCTTGAAAGGATATTGGGACAATCTAAATTATTATTCAACAACTTGGACAAAGTAACAATAGTGAAATAGTCCCGTCGAGATTTTAAAGAAGAAAAATTAAATCTACCAAGTAAATCATCATGCGGAAAACCTTGAATAGGATAGTGTCCATCACACTTAAAACAGACATATTTTAAAAATTTACGTTGAACTCTCTCCAATCTATCAATACATAGATTATATCCAGGAGACCAGACTACGCAGGCATACTCCAATTTAGAACGAACATAAGAAAAATATAGCGACTTGATTGCATCCGTGGTGTTGAAGTCTCTAGTACATCTTAGAATGAAACCATAAGCCTTAGATGCTTCCGAAATAATGGTATCGATGTGGGAAGAAAAGGAAAGTTTGGGATCAAAAATGACACCAAGGTCTCTAAATGTGTTTACGCGACAAACCGGACTATCATTTAATAAGTATTGAAAAGTAATTGGTAATAACTTAGTGGTGAAAGTCATAACGTTACACTTTGCCACGTTGAGCTGTAGCCTGTTTTCTAAACACCATTCGCTAATTAGATTAAGGTTAGATTGCAGTCTCACACAGTCATTCCAAGTTTTTATTTTCATATATAATTTTACATCATCGGCATAAAGTAAATAATTAATGTCAAGTTTAGACCCAATGTCATTAATAAAGTAATTAAAAAGAAGGGGGCCCAGTACAGAACCCTGCGGGACGCCAGAATTCGCTACGTATTGATCGGATTTTGAGCCACACACCTCCACATATTGCATGCGATTACTCAAATATGAATCAAAAAATTCGACCAGTGCATCAGAAAAACCAAATCTAGCTAATTTGTGGAGTAGGATACGATGATCTAGTTGGTCAAATGCTTTTGTAAAGTCCAAATAAATGACATCCGTCTGATATTCGTCATCTATTGCCTCCGCGATATCCTGAGTAACAATTAACAGATTTGTTGTTGTAGACCTGCTTTTATAAAAACCATGCTGTTCAGGCACTATTAAATTTTTAGTTAAAGGAAACATATGGTCATGAAGTAAAAATTCAAGTATCTTGGAGAAATTACAGATTATTGATACCGGTCTATAGTTAACTACATCCGATCTGTCGCCCTTCTTAAATACAGGACAAACTTTCGATGTTTTCCATATAGTAGGAACGGATTTCGTGCGCAAGCATAAGTTAAATAATATCTGAAGAGGTTTCGCGAGAACAAACCTACAATCCCTTATAAGAAATGCGGGTATTGAGTCCGGTCCTGTCGTGAATCTAGGCTTCAGATTTTTATTGCATTAATGACTTCCTGTTCCGAAAAATATGATATGTCTATAACAGGTGTACAAAACACTTCGTTATCTGTATTAATATTAAGAGAGCCATAAGAAGAAAATGACTGTTTGAAAAAATCAGCGAACGAATCCAAAATACCAGGCACATTATCCACAGTTGTGCCTTTATAACACATGCTCTTTGGAAGTCCCTTTAGTTCTCTTTTATTTCTGACAAAATTCCAGAACAATTTAGGATCTCTTTTAATATCCTGTTCAGTTTTTTGAATATATTGCTTATATGATCTCGAAACACCCGCTTTAATTTGACTTCTAAGAACTTTAAACTTATCCAGATCCTGAGTGTTTCCATACTTTTTAAATTTTTTGAAAAAAATACTCTTTTGTTTTAAGTTAGCTATAATGTCACGTGAGAACCAGGGAGGATAATTTCTTTTAGGAATCTTACCATACTTAGGCACGAAACTATCAATTGTTTGGAATACTTTATTGTAAAAAATATCGGAAGCAGCTTCAATCGATTTTGCAGCTTCCAAAGAGGACCAATCGAGAGATAATAGGGTATTATATAATCCAAGAAAATTTGCCTTTCGAAAGTTATATCTATCTTAAAGGTCCAGATGGAACTGACGTTTAAAACTTGCCGATTGGCAATACTTCAGCGACACCGAAAGAGCAGGGTGGTGATTATCCTCATCAACAAGGACCTCAATCGATTTCTCAACAACACACCATTCGTTATTGTGAATCACTAAATCCAGAATTCTATTATTGCAATTCTCTATCTTATTACTTTGCGCAAAATTTAAACAATTTAAAAAATTATTCAAGGCATATACCAAGTTATCATTCCTTCTACCAGTCAGAGAGTCCGAATAGCACGATATATTGAAATCACCCAATATACAAACACTTCTACCAAAGAAACAGTCCAAAGAAGTCAAGCACTCAAAGAAATTTACCAACAGGTTAGAGGTCACCGGCGGTGGCATATAGACAACAAACACAAACATGGAAGAGAACTGAAATGATATTTTAACACCCACCAAATCAATCTCGGGAAGAAGATCATTTTTAGGAATTTTAATAAGTGATGAATTAAAATCTTTATTTACGGCGATTAAAACACCGCCCCCCCCCCCGCGATATATTAGTTTCCAATAAATTTCTATCTGCTCTAAATACGTTGTATTTGTGACATATTAGTTCACCACTTAATACTGAGGAATCTAACCATGTTTCAGTAAGCGCAAGTAAATCAAAAGAACAGCACGACGTGTTATTTAGCATATCAACAGTTTTAGTTCTAAGTCCGCGCGTATTCTGATAGTACACTGAAAGATGATGGAACTGTGCATGTTCAAAGGTGAAAGATGATACGTTGGAAGGTGGGGTCAATGTCATGGTGGGAATAATAAAAGAAGATGAGTTATTTAATTGCTATTGGCCCATTATATTGGCGCGAAGTTTCGCACATGCATTTTTATAAGCAGAACACTTGGTAATATCCCAAGCAGCATCGGAGGTGTCAACAACAGTGTTGCCACGATTAGACGTATTAAAATTTACACAATTAGAACAATTTAAAATTTGAGAATTACAATCTTTAACACTATGATTTTTACCACATCTAGGGCAACAAGAAGTTTTAGAACAACTTTTAGATGAATGGTTGTACTCGTTACAGTTGTAACAGCGACTTACTTCAACCGCATCAAATACAGAACATGCATCATAACCAATAAATACATTACCCACCTTTAAAATTATTTCATATGTAACTTTATCCAGTTGTATAACAGCCTGAAAAACTTTCTCATTTTTTTTTGTTTTACAAATTTTTATTACCTCACATGAGGAATCAATGGAAAAAGTATCTGTATTTAATTGTCGTAAAATTGACAGTAAAGTTTCCTCAGCATAACACTCCGAAAAGCCAACGATACGCACTCTTGGATTAACACCGTGGATCTCCTGCACCTCATAAGTTCCTGCTAGCTTCAGTTCGGCTAACTCCCTGAACTTCTTATTTTCCTCTAAATTTTTGCAACTTACTAAGATGGATCCATTGCTTACAGATTTGACTTTAGCCAAACGTAGGTTTAATTCAGTGGGATCAATTTGATCTGTCATGTCTTGCTTCGTTTTTTCGGCACTCTGAGATTGATTTTTGGGAACGACAAGTACTGCAGGTTGTGTATTATTTCTGACGATGGACGCATAGCTAGAAGGTTGATAGGCTGGAGAACACCAAAGTACAAAGTCTGGAGCTGATCAATGACAG
>MU192906.1:0-12968 GCA_016904865.1 Pissodes strobi | reverse complement strand
ATTGCCTTGCTTCCAATAATCTCCAAAGTCATGGAACGTGTAGTCAACCAGCAACTACTCAAGTACCTCGAGAGCAACAGAATAATCAGCGATAATCAATACGGCTTTCGCAAAGAGAGATCGACAGGAGATATATTGGCCTATGTCACTCATATATGGAGTAGGGCAATTGAAAACTACGGAGAGTCTCGAGCGATTGCGTTGGATATTTCAAAGGCATTCGACAGAGTTTGGCATGACGGACTGCTCAACAAACTGCCGTCCTTGGGACTGCCCGCCTCTCTCTGCAGCTGGCTGGCCAGTTTCCTTAAGAACCGATCCCTACATGTTGCAGTCGATGGACACATCTCGGACACATTCACCATCAACGCGGGCGTGCCTCAGGGCGCAATACTTTCACCAACTCTGTTCCTCATCTATATTAATGACCTGCTGATCGAAACGAATAATCCTGTTTACAGTTTTGCAGATGACAGTACCCTTGTCTCCCACTTTAGATCAGAAAAACCCTTACCAGCGACTGAGACTCATCACCGCAGACAGGAGCAGATTACAGCAATTAATCAAGACCTGGAGAAAGTTCAAACTTGGGGCGATCGAAATTTGGTCCAGTTCAATGCAGCAAAGACCCAAGCAGCAACGTTTACTAAGAGGGCCAAGACAGCGGGTCCCGACATCATTATGGCAGGATCGACCATTCCTTCATCCTCGTCAATCGGGCTGCTGGCTGGGTGTCTCGGTCAACAGCAATATGTCATGGCATGACCATGTTGCTAACATCGCAAAATCAGCCTCCCAGAAGCTTGGTGCGCTATTTCGCAACAAAAAACTCTATACACCGCAGCAGTTGCTCTTGCTGTACAAAGCGCAAATAAGACCGTGCTTAGAATATTGCTCACATATCTGGGGTGCCGCACCAAAGCATACCCTAAAGCTGCTGGATTCCATTCAGAAGAGGGCTGTGCGTCTCGTCGGCGATCTGGAGTTGACCCGGAATCTGGATAGTCTGGAACATCGCAGACATGTGGCCGAGATGTCTCTGTTTTACAGATACTTTCACGGCAGATGTTCCCAGGATTTGGCCCACTTAATCCCGCCCCTGGCAACTCCTGTCAGGCAGTCCCGACAGACGGCAGGAGCGCACCAGTTCGTCGTACAACTAGAAACACCTAGAACATCGCTTTACCAGAACTCCTTTGTCTGGCGCACTGCATCACTGTGGAACTCACTTCCAGGACATCTGTTTCCCACTAATTACAACCTACAAATATTCAAGAACCGTGTCAATCAACATCTTCGCACACACACCGCTCGTCGAGCGCCATAGGATCTACCTTTAGTGTGTGTGCCACTGCCATAAAAAAAAAAGGGCAAGCTGCTACTTCGGCTGAAACCCAATACCTTTTCTGATATGACCGAGGATAGGTCAGTTCTTAATGACTCGAAGGCAGTAGTGAGGCTAGTAAGGGCTAACTGCAGTTGATCATTTATCAACTGTTTTAAGCTGACCTGGTCGATAGATATGCATCTAGACACACAAGAATCACACTTCCAAGATAAACCACTAACCTCTGATATCAAATTGGCAACATCGACGGACTTGTGAATACAAGCGATATGGGAAGCATTTTTGCACTCGCTACAGCACAGTTTTTTGCGAGATGTTATTATCTCCTTGCAAAAAACACAGTTAGTCATTTTAACAAGTGGAAAAGGTTAATTAAACACATTAAAATACAGATAATTCGTGCACCAGAACAAGCAAATAACTTCACTATCGGATTGAGTGACCCGAGAAATATGTATATGCCGACTTTTGTCCGAAACTATAAAGTTTATCGGTACGAAACGTGAATTATTTACCGAGCAAAAATTTTAACGTCTTCTTTCAATGCTTCACGGACGAAAATCTTATGACGTAAAAGCGAGCCCAAAAATTTATTAACGTCTCTTGGCGATTTTTTTCCTTTTAATAAAATATGGTTAATGGTGAATGCCTAAAAAATTAGTCACATTATATTTTTTTTTAAATCAACTGTAGAAAAAAGAAGATAAACATTTGAACTCTTACCTAAAGAAGTAAAATATTGTTGTTAGACTCAATATTTTACGAATCATATCTTGTTTTTAGATTCTCTGAGCATTGAAGTGTGTAAGAAAAATAATGCACCTGCTAGCGCACTCGCGATTTTGCCCAAGTTAGTGCCACCAATAGCTACAACCCAAATATCATAGAGTCCAAAATAAATTAAGGGTGAAAATTTTCAAGCTTTGCTCAGCGAAGAATGATGACCTAAACTAGGGATACCTAGTTCTTACTTTTGAGTGATTACTCGTCAGAAAAAATTGCTTCATTTTTATGGGACCTATGCCCGAAGTGAAAAAGTTTCTATTAGTTGTAATCGCTGTTACAACCTTATCTATACATATGTGTTTAATTTAGATTTAGGTTTTCAGAATGTGCCATTAGTTATATTTACATTATTTATAGTTTGTGATTTTCAGTTTGCTTGCCAGTTCTATAGGTTATAAAGATATACATGAATAATAGACGTTTTGGTTACATACTTATGAAAAATGTTACAAATAAAGTGTTTATTATTATGAAAAGAACGTTTTTATTTTTTTTACACTTTCGCAACAATCAACATATTTTTAATCTAGATTAATATATATTTCTTTATATTTTATCTCCACATTAAACAATAGACCTTCACTGGTGCGGGCAATCTTTTCGCATGCCTTCAAATAACCATTGCTACGCGATGGTGCAAGCCACAAGAATAAATTATTTATTCTTGTGGTGCAGGCAATGCAAGTTCGACGCGACAAGGTCATTGAGACCCAACACGATATTTGTCACTCTTTCGCATCTGGTCTGGGTTATCTGGGCTTCAACTTTAAGATATCTTGGTCTGGTAAGCTGAGTTTACTTTGCTGAAATATCAATTAAAATTGATAAACTATACAACCTTGTTGATTTCAGTATCAATGACGATTTGGCCCACCTAAAACTCGGCGCACTACTGAAATATAGGGAAAAATGACTACATGGCTTCTAAATAGTCTCTTTTACTGTTTCAAGTGTTTCTGCAGCCCTATTTAGGGCAAAAATGCACATACCAGCCTTGTAGAAAAAGTAAGGATTATTAGTATTGTAATGGAGCTTTCATAAATCTCCCTAAATTGTATAAATCCAATAACAAACCGGAAATTTTTATGTACGGATTAAGGCAAAAATTCATCGGCTACTCAACAGCAAAATCTATCCCACATAAATTTAAGACGCAATTTAAAAGTTTTTCACTTCGCCCCGGCCCCGTCTGTATCCACTCCCTGTCCCAGCAGTCTAATTCATAAATCATGGAGCGAAATAACTAAATTTCACGCAGAAGAGAGTTATCGTGCCACTTTGCGAGTTTCGAATTAGCCCGGATTCGGTTTTATTCCTCGTCGTTTTCGCCTGCCTGCCGCTAAAGCGGTTATTTCGTAGATAATTAAAATAAATGCACGCCGAAATCATTATTTGGGTCGCGCATATACGGCATTTTAATGCAATGGATTAGGCAGATCATTTGCACGTGCATGGTGAGGAACATTGACATAATTTAGTGTCCCGTTAATGTCACGCTTTGTTTTTTATGCATCCTGTATAAATAAAATACCAGGCTTTTTGAGGAGACATCCTGTACAAATTAAAATGATTTTAAATTGCACTGTGCAACATTTGCATATTTTTTTTGTACCTTTGTGTATGTACAAAGCAATTATGTGAGTTTGATACATTATTGAGCTACCCTGTATATGCAGTCACCATCATATTACGCAATTTTTACTAGCTGTTTCAACTGCGATAAGGCCAGTGTTCCTCCTACAGTGTTCGACGACGAACGCATAACTCTCTCTCCTTCTGCCTTTACTAACGCTATATCTCGCTTTCTACGTCCATTCGTCTCGCCGTGTCACGCATTTCGTAACATATTCACCAGCTTACTCTCCAGTTCAGTGCACATAAAGAAGTTTCACTTCAAAACTACGTTTGAGGTTGCTAGAGTGCAGGAAGCCATGCTGGATTCATACAACAACGAGGCCTGGAACAACAGAATCAAACCGCAAGCGGCGAAAACAACATATGGAAGCACATCGAGAAAATGAAGAGCAGCAAAAGCCCCTGGACAGTCCCCCTATCAAAGTGACGAGAGACGGCGCGCGGCGTAGAATACATCATCTCGGACAGGACAGAAAAGGCGGAGGCGTTCATGGAATACTTCGCCAATATCAGCAGACTGACGGAGAATCTATCAGATGACAGGACAAGAAGAAGAGTTCAGAGGACAATGGACGAAATCGAAGTGCTGCGGCTGCAGGACACGAACAGGATAATCACGATCCCCAGTGATCTAAGGAGGATCATAAGCAAGGCCAGACCGTACAAACTGCATGAAGAAGGCCAAGTTCCTGCCGAATAAAGCCCTTGTCCAGTTTACGTACATCATCAATGCCTCCATCAGAATACACTACTTCCCGAGGACATGGAAGACTGCCAGGATCAACGTCATCGCCAAACCAGCAAAGGACAGGAGCCAAACCTCATCGTACAGACCCATCTCCCTGCTACCCACCCTCGGAAAGGTCTTCGAAAGAGTGTTCAACAAAGGGATCAACGCGAAGTCCAAACACGAGGAACCATCATACCAGAGCAGTTAGGATTTCAACGAGGAAAAGCGACAGCCATGCAGCTTGCGAGGATAATGGACCAGGCAATGATAGGAAACAACACCAAGAAGATGACAACAGTGGCACTTTTGTACTTAGAAAAGGCTTATGACACTGTATGGAGGGAGGCCATGGCTACCACGAAGACCGTGATGAGCTACCTAAAGGGCAGGACAACAACAACGCTAATCAAGGACAAGGACAATAAGGCAAGGACTCCCCCCAAGAAAGCGTGATAACGCCGACGCTTTTTAACATCTATATCAACGACGACGTGCCAGGGAAGCAGAACAACCAGATAACAGTCTTCGCGAACAACACGTCAGGCATATAGCGGAATATTTCAAGAAATGGAAGCTGAAGATAAACGAGACCAAAACGCAACTTGTTAACTTCAACCAGAAGTGGAGGAGAGAAAGAACACACATCACGATCAACAGACACGGATCGAGGACACGGACACCGTCAAGTACCTAGGAGTCATGCTGGACGCGAAGCTGACATTCAAGGTCTACATACAGGGCACCAGTAGAAGAGCAGGAATAGCAGCAAGCGCCATATTCCCATACATTATGCCGCAGTCAACACTGGACAAAGACATCAAGATCAGACTGTACAACACCTACGTCAGGATTGGAGATCCGCAGCGAAAACCGACAAGGAGAAGCTACACACGCTGGAACCGAAACTGCTACGCACAATTATGAACTACATATGGGAGGATTTCAAGACGCGACGAGACAACTGTACAGAGAAGGGGAGAAGACCGCTAGAACAGAGACTACAGGAGGCAGCGACGAGATTCTTCAGATACACGATGAGGACGCAGGAAATAACCAGGACAATAGGAAGGATGACGATAGAGGAGATGCCATTCAGGAAAATCCACAAAATGATCCACGAGGTGATGCTCTGAAAAACCAGGACAATGACTAGGGCCCTAGGACGACCCCCCCCCCCACTAGGAAGAACTGCATGAAGGCGAAAAACAATAAAAAGTGCAGTGTTAGAATAATCATTTAGTATTAAAATATCATGTCATTTATTTGGTCTCTTAGGTTTAGGTGGACACTTGTTAGGTACCACCTTAGTTGGTATATATGTATTTATTTGTAAATATGTATATATTGTTACGTTTGTATTAGTTTTAGGTCAAATATCAAATATCTTAAGGCAATTCTTTATTAATAAATAAATAAATAAAGTGCAGGGATCGCAAAAATACAAGAAGGTAAATTAACAGATTAAAAATATTATAAGCAAAACTAGTACAACAGTTTTTTCAAATTTATACCAATAATTTATGGCTAGTTGTCAGCAATTATATTCCTTATGCAAATGCTTTATATGGCTTTAAGAAGCTTTTCAATTTTGCTCTCTTAAAAATGCTCAATTCGGTTATTTTTTATTTTTATATCTTTTTCTCAGCTCCTGTACGTGACATGTAAAATTTTTTATTGTAAAAATCAATTTTTCCTTTAAGCACCAACTTCCATCAATAAACCAACTTTCGGGAAATCAAAATAAAATAACAAGTTTCGCGTATTACGTGGCACTCTTTTTCGAACCCGTATATATACAGTATTCCCAAAAAAATCCACATCATAATATGAGTAATGTCTTTATTATTGACTTCTTAGAATATTGCACTCCGGCTAAAAACTGATGCATAAACAGAAATGATTTTTTCCGTCGTCATTGATGTAACGGGCCAGATTTTCGAGTTCATTTATTCATTCACCGAAATGTCAATATTCGGCAGATAAGTTGCGGTATTATGAAAGAACTCATTTAAAAATTTGCGTTCATCATAGTGTCAATTTTTTATGGTTGTCGACGCAAATGAGTGACCTCTGCGGCACGATAGCTGAAACACTCTCTAATAATAAAAATCGATATTGGCTTAGTTTTCTTTCATGCAGTTTTCTTTTAGTGACATTAGCACGTACTACTTCTGTCGCCATACGATGAGATTGACAGGGCCGAAGATAAAATTTATTCTAGCATGTTCCTTTTATTAAATGGTTATTTTCTTTCGGCTAGCTCGTGTATAATTAATTCAAATAGGCTTCGGTCTGTCAAAATCCTGGAGTATTATTTTCGAGATCGGTTAGAAAAGTGTTTGGGGGAGACATGTGATATGCAGGTCGTGTTTCGATTAGCCAGTTGAAATTCATGAAGTGGAAATTTTGGGGGGTCCCTTGGGCTTCCACGATGGTTCCTGGAAGTTCATGTGCATACATTTTAGGTAATCTCAAGTACAGTGTGTGGCACCGTAGTATTTATTTCATTTATTTTAGTTCTTTTTTAAATCGTTTATTTAAACACAATATCGGTACAGAAATTATAACTAATTTTAACAATAATTCTCTAATCAGTGCTTGTAAACACTGGCCCTGAGAATAACAAAACAAAAATTAATATACACTGCAATGTTGCTTATAATTAATTAACATTTTTAAGGTTTTTTAATTTTTTAACAAAATTCCTATAGTTATTTAAATGTTCTATACAATAAGGTAAATTATTAAATTTTTTAATTGCATCTGTAATTGGATTTCTCAAACCTATATTAGTTCTTGTAGAAACCTGATAAACATTATTTAGTGATCTCGTTTGGTAGTCATGCGCATTATGGTAGAAGATCATATTTATGTTGTATTTTAATAGATTATTAATGTTCTATTTCTAAGATTTCTCTTAGTCTATTTAAATTTAATTCTGAATAAATTGTGTTAGAACTAGTAAGCCAATCAAAATTAAATAATACTTTTAAAATTTTATTTTGCATTATTTGAGCTTTATTAAAATTAACTTTACCGCACATGCCCCACACAGGTAAAAGGTATCTAAAACATGTAAGGAAAAAGGAATTATAAACTTGAAACTTGCTTTCTTTAGACAAATAATCTCTGCTTTTATACGAAGCAGACAGAATTGACACTATTTTATCAAATATTTTTTTTATGCGTAGTGACCAATTTAAATTTTCATCTATAAGTAATCCCAAATATTTTATACTTGACACTTTTTCTAATGTTAATATTTAGATTATTATTAACTGACTTATTTTTTTGCTTAAATATAAGGTATTTAGTTTTTTCGATGTTGATTTTTAGTTTATTTGAGAACAGCCATTTAAGATACCTAATTATTAAGATCACTATTAATAAGATTAATAAGGGCATTTCGTCTGTTCCAGTATATACCAGAACAGTGTCGTCTGCAGAAGTAAACTATCTTGCTTTTAGATTCGCCCACTTCAGATTTGGTACGTAGAGACTATACAACAGAGGTCCAAGAACTGACCCCTGTGGTACCCCATAGGTGTTAGATAACCATTCACTAACAATGTCTTCAAGCCTTACACTGTTTTCTGTCATATAAATATGTCTTAACCAGACCATACAAAACACCCCTAAATCCCATTTCAAACAATTTATCCAAAAGAATGTCTATGCTTACTACGTCAAAAGCCTTCTTCAAGTCGATGAAAACTGATATAGCTATTTGTTGCTTATCTAGAGCCCTTGAGATATAGTCTACGAAATCAACCACCGGCACCGAGTGTACTACTGTTCCTTACCAAGCCATATTGAAATTCATCAGTCAATAGATGGGTTTAATATACGATAATATTCTTTTCTTTATGATTTTCTCTAGGATCTTAGAGAATACACTTAACACTGAAATAGGCCTGTAATTGTTCATGTATTTTTTATCACCTGACTAAAAAGTGGAGTAATTTAGCTATTTTTTAATTCTTGTGGAAATATTCCCCTTTGTATAGTTTTATTGATTAATTGTACCAACACAGGTAGAATGTATTCTCCAAGATCACGCACATCCTTAACTACAATCCCGTCATGTCCGGGTGTTGGGTTAAATTTCAGTTCCTTTATGATTTCCAATAACTCTTCTTCATTAGTCAATGTTATGAAAATAGAACTATTATTGTGGACTTCACTAACAGAAAAAAATTAATTTATTTGATTTAACAATCAATTCACCGGCCTCAGAAAAATATGTATTTAAATATCTAGTTGAGTATTAATAATGTTATTTTCAATTATTAATTAATCAATAATTAGTTTATCTTTTTTATTTTTTATAAAGCTGTTAATAAAAGCCCATTGTTTTTTTATATTATTTCCAGCTAGGTTCGATTAGTTTGCAAGTACCGTTTGTTAAAGCATGTATTTTATTATTTATTTGGTTTTTAATATTCTTAAACTGAGACGCTAAAATTAGGTTGGTTAACCTTTTTTTTGTATATTTTATCTCTTTTTTAATAAGCTAGTCATTGAGCTTATTAATTATTTATCCAGGTGTTATTTGATCGTATTCTTATTTTTTTTATACTCAAACTTATTTTTACACTTTCCAATTAGATCAATTAATTCTTGAAAGGTTGTCACATTAATGTTTAAAATTTTTTGTCTAAATAGGTTTACAAATTTTTTATAGTCTACAGATTTGACTTCATAATCTACCTTTGGTTTATGAGGTTGCACAGAAGTTTTAATGTCCAGCAATATTAGTTTGTGATCGGAAATTGGATTAACCCTAACATTGACCTTACAATCTAAATTACTACTATAATCGCTAAGAACATGGTCTATAAGAGATTTTGACAAAGTAGCGTGTGCCTCATTAACTGTTAAAGTTATTTAATGCTATTAAGACTTTCTATTCTTTGGTTACTTGTGAAACATCCAACAGATTAATGTTCATATCTCCAGCAATTAAATGATTTTTTGGGTGATTACACATAATAGATTCTAAATAATGAGAAAAATGGCCACTATTCAGAGAGGGAGATTTATACACAACACTAATTTTTAAGTTTTGTTCACCTAGGCTAATCCAGTTTATTGGCTTACCTTTGCTTGACTTCTCAATTTAACGAAAATTTATAGATTTTCGCACATAAATTGACACACCACGCCCTCTACCACCCCTGCAGGAATGAACCGAATTATAACCATTCAATCTGAAGAGGAACGCTTCATTTTCCTCCAACCAAGTTTCAGTCGCCAAGAGTATATCCCAATTTTCCCCCACAACAACACAGTTGACTAAGTCAATTTTTTTTATAGCAGTTTATTTTGTCATCATAATGATAATGAACCAATTTTCTAATTGCCTATCTATCTGCTTTAAAAAATGGGTGTTCCAAAAAAAAAGTATAATTGTAAGTATATTTGATCTGCATTATTTGGGCTCAATAATTGAATCGTTTTAATATATTGATTTATCTTTGCTCCAAATTGATTTAACTTTTGGTTTTATTGTTTTTTTTTCATATATGTTTTATTATTATTGGTAAATTTCTGGCGTCCACCGCTGATTCATTATTCCTATTTCATTTTTGTTGCGAAGCCTAAGTAAGCCAAAACGAGTTCCATATTATAACTTGGGAATTTTCCGACTTGTGCCGTCTACAAGTTGGTGGCGCCTTAAATAGGTAACCACTCCTACACTCCGATATTTGAACTAAGGCCTGTAGCATTTTCAAATTCTGGTATGAACAAATGCTACCGCTTTGCTTGGTTTATATTTATTTTTATTTACAAACACACTTTAGTTTGAGAGCAACAGCATCATAATTTCTTCTAGTGTATGAAGTACATTACCTTGTTTTGTCTTGAAAGTAATTGAATATACACACTTTCTATATGTATATTTACGTGTCAGTAATATGTACTAGTTACTAATGATATGATAATAACACCAAGGCTGATTTTTATCCCTTTCTGAGCAGTAGGTACTCGACTAGGTTCGGAAACCTCTTTTAAAAGTTCTTGTTGTGCAATCCAATTTGCTATGCCAGTCACTTCATTGGTTTTAATACTTGAGCTCTCTTTTTGTTACTCGGGAAAGTGCTCACAAGCTTTTCTCTGATCTAAAATAAAACTTAACAATTTGTTCGACAAAATGTAACCTTGAGTATATTTATTATTTTAAATCAAGTGAAGCACTACCTACCTCAAACGATTTTAATTCGTTAATCTAATTGTGTTTTGGTGTATTGTTTCTTTCTTATTCATCTTTCGAAGTGATTTCGTGTTTTCATTTCTTAAGTGTCAAAATGTCATTCACCCATCAGTCTAACCGTAAGACAGGCACAACATTTGATTTTGACAGTTAGGTTAGACAGGTTCAAGAATCGACGTTCCCAAGTAACGGTTCCCTTTAAAGCGTATTTACTTGATGCTTGGCGAATACGGTTTAGAGCAGAAGTTCGATTAATCGAGCTGTGACGTGGATGGTTCTACCTGCGCTCAGACTCGCTATTTCAACTAAGTTAAGTTGGCAGCAATGTTTCGGAGTCAATGTGTTGAAATTCGTTCCGGGTTCTTTCTTTTTACGTTAGACCGGCGAGGAGTCAAGAAGCCGGCGTCCTTTGTGAGGCCTTTTCGAGGTGCCTCATGTTCATGGACTAGTTCAAATAGTTAGGGTCATTATTTTATGATATTTTTGCTACCTTCCACTGGTTTTTACCAAGATGGAAAGGGGCCATAGAACCCTATAGATAGATCTATAGGTAAGATGAAAAGCTAGTTAGGTTATGAGTAATCATTTCAATGTTAAATATTTACTTTTTGCTAAGACAAACAATTGTTTTTAGAGTCCTCTCCATGGGTACCGCTCTGGCACACGTATATCGCTTTGCCTAATTGCGATATCCTTTTCAGCGTGTTTTGGGTTAGAACCACTACTTGCGAGTCTTAGGTTTAAAGTTTAAACCACCGATTGCGTGTCATCCCCTTATTGCTTATCATAGGCTGGATGTGGTGTAACGAGTTTGGAAAGGTCAAGTTATGATTTGAAGTGCTCTGGGGTTGAATGCACCGTATATATACTAACACTGGTATAAATTTGGAGAATGAATTTAACTTAGAAAAACCTACTTCATAAGTTGTAAGTCATACCATTTACCTTTTTATTTGTAAGGCTGTCTCGGCAAATTTAGATTATCTACAGATCGAGTGATGATACACATATTTTATTTTATATTATTGCGGCAGAATAAAATTCATGAATTTTAAACCCTGTGCGCTATTTACCATCATTCCAGTGACCTATTGATCGTAAGATATTTCCCTAACAGTTTGTATCTCACGATGTCAATAATAGTCAATATTATGTAAGCTTTTTATTTATTGCTTTATTGTTTATACATACATTAATTGTACTGTATAATTGTTGTTTTATACCAAGGAATCTCCTCATTAGTAGGGAAAGAATGAAGTATTTATTTTGGGGAAATATTATGCCTTATTGAAAAGCTCCTCCAAAAATTACTTTTCAGAATTTAATATTATAGTTTTTTCCAAGTTGAGTCGCAGTTGACTTGGTGGTGCCCAATATCTTTATTAAAGTGTACCGAGGATCCAGGAACCTAGCTCTCCACCGCATCACTGGCTGCTATTCGCATCTATAGGTAGGTTTAGTAAAAGGGTTTAGGAAATGTTGCCATAGGCCTAGTTCTCACGCTTCAGTTTCTTCTAATCTAAAGTGAAGGTGACTAAATAAAATTAGAAGACAAGAAAGAGCGTGTGTACAGAGTGCACAAAAAATATAAGAATAGGTAGATACAAAAGTAGAAATATTTTAATTTAATATTTTGCAAATAATGATAAATATCTGTATGAGTACGTTATAAAAATATCTATTAGCAACCAAATGATAATATAAAAACAACACATACAAAAATCAGCTCAAATTTATTTTGTTGAACACAGCTAAATTTCATAATTTTGAATGTAGCAACTATAAATCACGATACCGCCTTTCATATACATTCTTTTCATAAGAAAATGTATATATTTCTCAGCAAATATGCTCCTTTCCCTTCTAACAACACAATCATGCCAAGCGCGAGCTTCGCATTCGCTCATAAATTGTAAGAAGCATGTAAAGGCGACCAACGAAATTTACGGCGAACTCCAAAACAAAATTTAAAAGAACGTAAATTTAACACACAATTTAAACCTCTTTCGATTCACTTTGCTCTTTCTGCAGTTCGTACCGTCTGATTCATAAATCATGGAGCGAAGATAACTGGAAATTCGCCTAGAAAATTACTGAGGCGTTATATGGATGCAAAAAACATACATATATAATTATACACAGTGTAGGGGTATATATAATTGTAGAAATATAACAAAAAGGCGAAATGCTAGAAGAATCACAGATCACGGCATAATAAAAACGAAGGCGGAAAAACATAAGAAATAAATTACAAA